>JACAXG010000161.1:1560999-1750147 GCA_018881555.1 Amblyornis subalaris
CTGTGAGGGTGGKGAGGCCCTGGCACAGGTTGCCCAGAGAAGCTGTGGCTGCCCCATCCCTGGAAGTGTCCAAGGCCAGGCTGGAYRGGGCTTGGAGCAACCTGGGATAGTGGGAGGTGTCCCTGCCCATGGCAGGGGTGGCACTGGGGGAGCTTTGAGGTCCCTCCCAAGCCAGGCCAGTCTGTGAGGCCAAGCAGGACAAGGGTTGTGACACTCGAGCAGGAGCAGCACCGCCCAGGGCTCTGCCTGTGTCACCTGTGACCTCTCTCCCTGTCACAGAAAGGCATTTCCTTATCCCCAGCCCTATGGCCACACCTCAGCATCACTGAATAACACCACAAGACCACGACWCTCTCCCTTCCCTTCACCAAGGAATGTTTTTTCCCATTGAAGCCAGGGCTCATCTCAGACTCCCAGTGTTTAATACCATTTTATAGACACAATACATTACAGAGCTTTACAAGGAAGAYGCTCCCAGATACAGGACAATTTTTTATTTTCCTCTCCAAATTAACTATCTTTCATTGCTTCATAACCCCTTTTGATAGAAAAACAGCCTAAGCAAATGACTCCTCACCCCAACATAACAAAATTAATTCTCTAGCCCAAGGCAAGGGAAAATGAAATAACRTTAGAAAACAAATCGCTAAAAAAAGTAACTTAACTGCCAAAATCAGCTTCTGTTATAAGGTTTTAATAACTGCTAGCTTTTCCAAATGAACATATTTGTAATACATGAAAATCAACTTGGCAAATCAGAAAAATAAAGTGAGAAAATAGATTAAATTTTTACTGATGGAAAAATCTCTTCAGAAAAAAAGCAATAAATCAAAAAATTGCTATGCAACACTGCTTATAGAGTTTGCATCAATCAACACACTAATTGTTAACAAGATGTGTATTGCTATGAGAAAATTGTGGTTTAGACTTAAACTTTGAACTTGAACTATTTTCTTTTGGAGAAAAGGTAACAATGAAAAGAAAACCAAACCATAAACACGCTAGGAAAAAGATGACATAACAAACACAAAGCACTATTTCCATAATTAGTTATTTGTTACCTTTGTTGCAAATGAATAGCACAGAAAATATTATTTACTAATAACCAGGTGAATCGAAAACAAGCCCAGTGAGATGTCTGTCATGTACCTTTGACCTGACAAGGAATTAMCAAAACAACACGACAACCACAAAACAAACTCAACCCAACCTCAGCATAACAAAGCAAAATAAAGGTTACAAAAATCAATCTTTAAATGCTCTTAAAAACTCCAAGACATTAACAATATGCTCCATCATTTCAGCAAAACAGTGAAACGCTCCTTGGGAATCGTTCTGCATCCTAAATTAAGCCTGCAGATCCCAGGCATTGTTTTATTTGGTGTTTGCCTCTGAGGTCACAAACAGTTTTGCTGCGAGTTATTTTCCTCTGGAACCTGTAAGGCTGTAGCACCTCCAACTTTCTGACCTTGAAATACAAACATCTGCAATCAAACACAGGAAATCTTATTCAAGCAGGCAGCAGAAACCACGGGATTAAATGATAGAAATTTATCTAAAGYAKAGCAACGTCATTAAATAGAAATGCCTAAATTCTTTCCTTTKGTGCTTTACCTGCACACAGGAATCATAATATCTCCCTGCCAGCAAAGYGAACTTTTCATTTTGCCTTGTTTTATATCCACTGACTACTCCCAAGTTCATTCTTTTCTGTTTGTTTCTCTTTTTACAGCCCTTACTGCCTTTTTAAGCAGAAAACCTTTAATCTCTCCTGATTCCTCCTGCATTCTCGTGTCAGGATTCCCAGGGTCAGAAGCACTGCCAGCCACCACCACTGAATCTGCCCTTCCCAGTAGGATGAGCTCCGACCCCAGGCAGAGGTGCAAAGCTGGATTCCACATTTTCACACCCACTGGATCAGAGAACCACCTCCTCTACCACCCAGAGGACAATGGAGGAGGCTYCTTCCCTCTGGAGCAGCTTTGTACACAAAATTCAAGGTTCTCAGGAAAATGGGAGAGAAAAAAGTGGCTTTGTGCCACTGACACCTCTCCCTTCACGCTGGGCTTCCCCTCCAAGCCTCACAATGGTCGTGGCACAAAGAAAACAGCATTTCTATGGATTAATGCTCTGGAGATAGAGTATAATTGCCACAACCTTTATAACCAAATGTGTCCAAAACAGTTATGTGTTTGTCACAGAGTTTTCATTAGCAGAGCAGGTCTAGCTTAAGTCCAAGCACAAGATTCTAAATGGAAAACACAATAACAAAAAAAAAAGCCTTTGAAATACCATTGGATTCACTTGGAGGTGGGCAAAACCTGTTTAATAAAGAAAATATTTACAATTATTCCTTCAGCTGTGGAGTTGAAAATATTTCTGGTGACCACCTTGCAACACAAAACCTACGGACAGAAACACACTYGAAAAGAATTTCCTCCCTCCGATTTCAACAAGTGAAGCTCAAAAGAAACGGCAGAGCCCAGGAGAGGAGTGTCCCTTCCCCACCTGTCCTTACCCTCGGGGTCAAAGCAGCTGGCACGGAAGGACTGACRAAATCTGCAAGTTGAAAGCAATCAGTGCCATCAAACACAAACAGAGCAGATGACAGCCTGGGAAACCCACAAGAAAAACGCTTTTTCAGCAAACATAACAACCCMCACACAGCTCATCAGTGCCTGACAAGGGTGTCCAAACTGTGCCCTGCAGACAACCTGTGCTTCTCCCCCCGAAACTCCTCTTGCCCAACTCTGAAAGGCAAACAGGGATGTGCCCCACCTGCCCCACGGACACTCCTGGTCCCTCCTGCAGCCCAAGGAGAGGTGAAATAAAGCTCCCCCCGCCCCGCCTGCATCCCAGAGTGCTGCAAGGAGGACAGCACCGGCTGCATCCCGCCTGCCACAGCACAGGGAGCCGAGGGAGAGGAAGGAATCCTTCAAATCTTTCCCTTTGTACCTTCTTGGGTGCCAAAACGATAGTGGGGGAAGCAAGGAAGCTGCTTTGCTTGTTGTGGTGTTCATGCTAAACCAGCACCGGCACTGTCCCTGTCTGCTCTCAGCTCACAGGTTGCCTCTCTCCAGGGCTTGCTGCTGGAAACAAGCAGATCCCAACCACAAAGCTGCTTCCTCATCCTCCCGCAGCATCTTCTTCTTGCGGCCGTTGCCAAGAAGGAACCGCGGCTCTGGTTACAATAATTCCAGCCCTTCCCTTCGCCCACCCTCTGCACGGACACATTGGCAAAGGGCACTGCCAGCAGAGTCAGGGTCAGTTTCTCCAGCAGAGCCACTCAAAGCGAACAGGAGCTGTCCTCAGGTGACTGCTGTGGCTGACTGACCTTGCCAGAACAGAACACGTGGCCTCCAGGCTGAGGGAGCCGCACCACTGGTGCCAAGGAAAAGGTACCCCCAGGAGCTGCCATCCGTCTGGGAAGATGTCTGCTTCCTGCCAAAGAGCAGCTGAGAACCGAGAGTCCGGGCTTTGCCCATCACCCACGCTCAGCACTCCACTCACACGCAGAGGGACAGCCCAGCAGCAAGCCTGGAGTCTGGAAGTGTTCTTTTTCCAGGTGTATTGGGGGCAAATTCCCAGGCTCGGTAGCAAGGGGACTGCAGGGGCTCAGTTGGAGGGGGCTGGGGTTGCCCTGTGCCATTCACTCCACACCTTCCAGGGGCCAAAATTGATCCCAAAGGAGTAGTCTGTAGTGCCCCTGGAACAGTCAGAGGAGCCTGAGGCGCCTCYGTGACAGAACATTTAAGCAATGGCACTGAAGTGGAGAATGGATCAGGGACAAGCCTGGAGGTGGTCAGCAGAGCCCAGGACATGATGAAGGAGGAAGGAACAGGAGGAGAGAGAGGAAAAAGGAGCAGCACAAACTGACCCCAACCTCCTGTGTTGCCCCTCATCCCCAGCACAGCGACAGCAAGGGAAGGGCAGGGGTGTCTGTGGTGAACCTGAGCCTGGCAAAAGGAAGGAAAGGTGTTTTCCTTAAGTGTTTCACTGCTTGTCATCTGCTTTCCAATCAGCAATCAAATGTTTAAAAATAAGGTAGATTCCCTGAGTTCAGCCCATTCTGCCCACAGCAGTAACTGACGAGCCATCTCCCTGTCTTTATTTTGGACCATGACATTTCTGACTCCAGTTCTTCCTAGGACTGGAGTCAAGGGCTCCACGGTCACTTCACCTGCCCTTTTCCATAGTACCACCATCTCCATCATCAGCAGAGTGGAATTGGAATTACCTGTCCTAGGCTGGAAGGGTGCACAAGGGGAATGTGCACTCGGATTTCCCCTCCTGGTACAGCCATGGTTTGCTTTGCTTACAGGAATAACTGTTTGGATAGCACAAACCTTATTCTCAGACTATCTTAGACAATTCTGTACTGGTTTGGATCTCTTTTTCCAAAAGCATATGCCACTTATGTTCTCTTCCAAAAGGATTCAGGTCTTGTTTACCTTAACCCACAGCAATGAATCTTATTTGGAGGATTTAAAACTTCTGCCTTTAATATCTTCAGCTCAAAGCTTTCAGAGACTCACAGAGCAGTCAGGGCTGGAAGGGACCTCTGGAGACCATCAAGTCCAACCCTCCTGCCAAGGCAGGGTCACCTAGAGCAGCTTTCAAGCAAGGCCACCAGCTTTTGCAAACTGTCAGATATCCCCACTTGGTTGCCTTATTTACCTTTGAATCGAAAAATAAAATAGAGCCAAGTCCTTTGCTCAAGGGGATCTCAGCATCAATAATATTGCTGCAGTTAGCGTTCTCCAATTTCAAATTTTCATTAAAGAACCTCTATTACTTATGAGTCTATGCAATATTCTAATCATACTGTATTACCTTTTTCCATTAAGGAGTCAGTACAAGATCTTTTTCCTTCTCCCGACAGCCAGCAGGGACAGAAATACATCTCCTGCAGGTCTGTCCTGTAGGTTTATACCCACAGACCAACACCAGAAGTATAAATCATTTCTGAGCAAGCCCAGGAAGCTCTTTTTTCCAGTATCTTGCCGGAAATAAKAATCTAACCTTTTCCCTGAAAATACATCAAAGGTAAATGACATGAASCATATCTAAGACTGCATTTTACCTGCATTTAACCTTGTCCAAATTTAACTGTGGCCATCTTAGCAGAGCATCCAGCCCTGAACGCATGGGCCACAGTTCAGCTTTTTTTGCTGAGAAATAGGAACTGCAAACTTATATAAAGCATGCAGCCAACCTTGGATCTTGAACGCAAAATGGCTGCATACATCCTTGTTTCTGACTTTGCAAGTCTTAACCTTCCTCTTATTTACCATCAACTTTTCCAAAGAGCAAACAACCAAAATCAAACCACTTTGCTGTGTCAGCAGAGCCTCGGTTAGAGGGTTAAGATTCAGTTCACAGAAAGACAATGAATGGGTGAAAACAGAGAAAAAAAAATGGTTGACTTAATCTTCTTTTTTTTGGTTTGTCTTAATTTTAAGAAAGCATCCATGAAAAGTACTCAGAGAAATAATCAGCCTGCAGAAATAATAATCTCGTTTTATTTATAGTCAGGGTCATGGGAAATCTGTCCTGAAACATAAAAAAATACAGCTTCCCAGATTAGTTTTGGTATGGGAATTCAAAGAATGAACAGCTATGGGAAAGTTTAAATTCTCATCGAATACACCTGAGTGTCCTTGTTCAAAATGGTTTGTGCTCTTTGTCACTCATTAAGCAGCGAGCACAAAGGCAACTGGAACTGCTGGGGCACCCAGGACTAATTGTTGTGGTGACCTGRTGTTTGCTGAGAGCACGAGCATCTGTAGTGTTCACAGACTAGAGTCTGTGATCATGGGTAATTGCTGCATGGTTAAGATATTATTTGAATGATTATATTTGACAAGGAAAAAAAAAATCTATAAAATTACTTCRTTAATTAATAAAAACAATCACTAAAATTTTGTTAAATACCCCATATGTAGAAGTCTGCTCTACATGCTAGTGAGTTAATTGTATCTAGCAGCGCTTCTTAGCCCTAAAAAAACCCTGATGGCAAGAGGATGCCTTCTTCCTATACCTACTGCTCTGTTAGGTGCTTGCATAACAAAATTCATCCTCTGTCACTTCTGCTTCTCCGTTTAAAAAGCTGTTTATTCTGAGCACTGCAGCAACAAAGTACAACAACATCACAAACAAAGCCTCACAGAACCAAGCCYGAACCCCAGGACAGCCACTGACCTTGGGGAAATGGCTCTGTCCCAGCTCAGTCTGTGTTCTTCYGTGCCCAGTCGCTCACCCTGCTGCTCTGCCTGTGCAGGAGAGGCAGCTCTGTCCCCCCCAGTGTCACAGCTGGAGGGACAAGRTCAGTGTTACCAACACCCTCCCAGCTGGACAGCCACGGCTTGTGACTTCAGACAGACTTCACAGAAATGCCACCAGACCCGAGCCACCTACATCTCAGGACTTTGCGTCACCCTCAAAGAAACAGCACCTTACTGAGGAATCATATTCGTTCTTCAATTCTCCTTTGATAAATGTACGCTTTTGGGGTTTTATCCTTTCAGGAAAATCAATCCCAAGCTGACTCTTAGCAGTAAATCYACACAGTGGCATATTCTCCGAGGCACCCAAGCCACAGGCTCACCGCTTCTGGAGGCAGCTTTGTGCCAGCCCTCGCACAGCCTGGCAGGCCCTGACCAGGGCCCCGAACATAAAATATTCATTTAAAAGAACAGAGGCGACATCAGCACATGCTCTGGTGGCCCCTCATGTCCTACACCACGAGTAAAGGGAATAAGGAAAATTCTGTATTTCTGTCAAACAGAATCGTTCTGTTCTCTGCAGAACCTTCAATAATGCCCTGTGCTGCTGCTGCAGGACCTGAGTGACAGTGCCAAGGTGACAATGCCAAGCTCACTGTCACACGGAACAGGCGCCCACCCACACCGAGCCGCCTCGGGAAGGAATCCCCCTGGAGCCGACTGCCACAGGACTGGGTTTTTTTCTTTTCAGAAATGCTGCAATTACCTTTGTCAACACTGCAGGGAGGTGAAGTGTCGGTGTCAGGTGCCTGCCAGCTGGAATGCAGCCTGGAATGCAGCACCTATGGTCCCAACTGCTCTCTATCTCTTCCATCACATTCTCAAAGACACAGGCTTGGCCCCCACCAGAGTCATAACTTTTCTAGTAAAGTACATTCATTAACCAGTGTGAGAATCTGCAGCAGCACTCAGTGACACGTGGGCTCAGAGCACCACACCGAGATGCACTTTCTCAGAGATAAACACCTGCCTGCATCTCTCATTTCCTTTATTTTTAGGGTTTCTATCTACCCTTTATATCCCATTTCTTTTCCCATTTCCTTACCTTTTCAATAATAATAATAATGCTTTCATTTAACCGAGTGCATATTACTGTTCAATTCATATATATGCCATTCACCTGTAGATTCTCAAATACAAATATATTATATGCATASTCAATTCAACAGTGTTAAAGTGGCCCTCTAGGAACAGCATTTTCCTCCCCTGAAAATGAGTTAACACGATGATAAAATGTCCACTTCTATTTGCCACCAACTAAAATCACAATTATTTTATTGTGCCTGCAGTTAGCCAGATTCAGGGAGCATGGCATTGGGTGTTTTCATTGGATTGATTGTTTGGGGTTTTTTTGGGTCGGGGAGGGGGAGAAGGGGCTTGRGGGTTGTTGCTATTTGGGGTTGAGGAGGGTTGACTTTGTTTTGATTTTTTGCTCGTTTGGTTTTTCTTTTAGTTGAGGRGGGGATTTAATGATGGATTTCCTTACAAGAAAATGTGGTTATTTAAARCATGCAGATGAGCTCCATTTCCCTGAGCAAAGCCAAAACCCCACCAGGTGAAAACCACTCTGAGGACAGCGCAGAGYCTGTTCCATGCAGCTCTCTGCTCCTTTCCCTCAGGTCACCAGATTTCCCTGAGTCCTTGCTGCTTCCTTCCCTGCACACAGGGGTCCACCAAAGCCCCATATCCAGCCTTTGACATGAGCAGTCCTCCTCAGACGAGGAGGGAGTGCAGTTCATGGAGGCACCCCAGACTCCACAGCATATTCCAAAGTGAACCTCACGCTCTCGGACAGTGACTGCGTTTGTTCCCTTGCCATGTAAGCGGCTGGAAGAAGCACTGCTTCACTTAGTAAAAACCCAAACCTCATCTTTTTTGATACACATTATATCAAACCTAAAACCATACAAAACTGAATAGAAAAGTATTAAGAAACTATTTCATTACTCAAGGTAGAAGTTGCACAGTTGGGGTTTTGTTAGATGACTATAATAAAAACCAATGACAACCAATTCAGTAGTTTCAGAATCTGTATTAAAAGAAAATAGAAGTACTGCATCTCAACACAGATATGGATGAACAGTGGAGTTGGTAGAACACAAGCTCACCTGGCATTCTGGCCAGGAACTGCACGTTCCAGATTTTGCCTCTAAAGCTTTCCAGGTGAACAGTAGAACCCAAACCCACCTGACAAAAGTTCTGACTACTTCACTCGAGGAGAAGGGTCCACATTAATCAATTAAACACTTTCTAATCACACAGAGCTGAAAGGCTCACACTCTTTGTAACTTCAATATTGAGGCTGACAGGTACCAGAGATCATCTCACTGCCTGAAACTTTATCAGTTCACAGGAAACTGACACCAAYCCTAAACATTGGCCCTAATCAGTTGCTCCTCCTTACAGCTTAAGAAGTTGACACAAACAGCTTCTCCTTAACAACAACTCTTTGGTCTTATCAACAAGGGAGCCAGAGTAGCAAATGTTGTGATACGAGTACTAATTAATGTCCTCTTTGTCGCTCCTACCATCCAGTGACCCAAACTCCTGATTTCCATCACCACTTTTCCCATACACCTTCATCATTTCTGGCCTTCCCTGCTGGAATGCTACACAAGGCCAAGGATTTCTCTGGTTCTTGCAGTTGGTTCAGGACAGTTCACTGAGCAAAACCTCTTATCACCTCCTGCTCTCTGCTGCTCACACCACAGGGGACTGCACAGAGCCCATATATTTTCTGTCATCAGCAAAGCCAAGCCTCCTCCTGCTGATACACAGAAAACTTCCTCAGCTTCTGGAAGGGACTAGAAATTACCTACAAAAGTACCTGTGTTACAAAACAAGGCAAACAGAAACACAACTAAGATGAGTGCAGAGCCCCTTTCAATCTAGCCCAGCCTTTAGGCTCAAAAGCAGGACAAACTGATACATTCCTTCTGGGATGAAATGGTTGRGAAGGATATCCAGTGGTGCACTGCAACAAAGCAACATACCTTCCATAGGTAGGCTGAATTATAAACATCAAAGCCCAGGCCCTTGAAGCATAACATTTTGTGAAAGGTGGATCACGTAGGAGCTCCAGATTTAGATTTCCYAATGAGATGATCTGGGAAAACATTTGTCTCACATTAACACAACTGTGTCCAGTCTGATCTGTCYGTGTCTTCTCATCTTCATTCCTCTGTATGTATAGAAAGCCTTTAGAAGAATACACTTCTTTTTGCTTAAAGTATTCTAAAAATATTACTTCCTAATGAGGATCCCATTTGCATGACAAATTCTCTGTGCAGTGTCAGAAACATCTTGAAATTAAGATGTCATGCTTGCAGGCATTATTCTGCACGCAGATGAGTTCTCACCAAACTTTGCTTCTGACAAGTTAATTTCATTTTCCTCATMATGTGCTTTGACAGCAAGATAAGGGAATCAAAGCCTTTCCCCAGTGAGAATCCTTTGCTGATACATTCATTCGAACCAAGGAACACCATCCAGTGGAGTTCATCCCTACTTTTCCAGCCAAATATTTAAAATCAATCGTTTACCAAGCCAACAGGACATATGTTACCCATGCTTTCCACTGCCATTCTTGCAGGAGTAYGTGGAAAATCTCTAATAGAATGACTAAAGGCTTTTCCTCCCTCTACACTACACATTTAGATTCAAGAGTCCATAAAACCACCAAGGCTTTAAAATTGGATAAAAATAGGATGGATCTTTCATTTGAAAACAAATACTAAGGTCAGGATTCTCTACCTGTCTGCAGAATACAAAGAAACCTGTGTACATTCACTGAGAGACAGACCTATGTGCAAATCTTCTGTCTCAACAAAAAGAAAAGTCAGGAGATGCTTCCTACTCCAAACCATGCAGAAAACAGCCAGCAGGGAAAGCTGGGCCTAGTCGCAGGAAGCAGAAAGCAGTGGGATTTCAGTCACAGGCTGAAAAACTTTCACTTGTTAACCTCTAACTTTAAAGATGTCAAATTCACAGCGTACGTCGTGCTTTCCTGGAAGAGTTAATTGGATGGGAGAAGGAACCCGTGGTATTCCAACATCCCTACGTGCCTCTGGCAGGAGCAGGGCCAGGAGAGCGAGTGGGAGGTGGCACGGAGGGCACGGAGCTTTCAGTCACGCTTCCCTGGAAAAAACTGCCACTAGATCCTCGCAAGACGTGACAAAAGCTTTATGGAGCAAATAAAAGACATCTCCTCCTGTACCTGGAGTCTGAGAATACGTGAGGGCTGTGCACCAGAAAGCTCAGATCCTGTACTTCTTTTCTCTCCTCAGCCTGAAAACTTTGGGAATTAATGGTGAAGTCATGAAGGAAACCTTAAATAGATTCTGTTTTCCACCATCACCAGCCTCACTTTCTCAGATCTTATCTGCTTCGGTTTCCCACTCAAATCTTATATTAGATTTTTTTTTCCTCTCYCTTTCTCCACCTCCAAGCTTTTCCATTTTCTTACATAATACTGAATAAATATTTTATAGCCAAAGAGGATTTCTACCTGTTATGTAACTCACATTTTTGGAGGCAGCTTCCCGTCTCATTTTTACTGATGGAGCCTTCGGTGAAACCAGGAGCTGCACTGATGTAAGCAGAGTGTGCCTAAACTGAAACAGCTCTGTTTATGCTACATTAAAAACGCTAAACGGGAGGGAATGTCATTTCATCGATATGCACATGGGGTTGACAATATTGAGGAAAATATCAACATATGTGTATAAAACATCAACAAAACTATTAATTGTCACATAACGAGGCAGCAATTTAAGCATGCTGAGCGGAGGCATCRCAGCCAAACTGGAGAGAACAGTCACTTTGTGACTCTGAAACAGGCTGGGATCCGTGTCTGTGCTTTGGGTGCCCAGTTGCAGATGCTTCCCAGAGCCAGAGAAATTTTGAACAGCCTCCTCTAAAAGTGCTCTGAGCAGAGCTCTCGAAACCCTCAGATGAACTTTCCAGATTTTGGACACCAGTATCTGTCCAAAAGCTAAAAGCTCTTTCTTTAGCTCTGGCTACAACTTCAAGAAAAAGAAAATTAAAGTAGTCTCATCTTTTTCTGGCCACCCACCTGTTTGATTCCACCATAGTGCTGGATATAGCAGGAACGTGCCTCAATTATAAAAAAATGTTTATACTCATCAATATACAATCAGGTCACCAGCAGTGGGTGGCAAAAATTCAGTGCAGCAGGGAGAGCCTGATGTGTCCAGACAGGGCAGCAGCAGTGGTTACACAAACAGAGCAAGCTGAGAGCACATACATTCTCTTCTCCCTCCCCATAAGAAACACACTCACTGTTTTATCCCAATAGGATGCTTAGCTTCAGMACCACAGTTTTCAGTTATGTTAGATTTAAAAAATTTAAAATTAGTTGCGGCTGTTTTTCACACGTTTTAGTTAAGAATTAATACTGTAGTGATGTACCCTTATGGATAACTTTCGGAAACAGAAAATATATTTAAAAGATTGGCTTTGAGTTTGATAAGAAGAATAATAGAAAGCATACAGGTGTTACACTGCCATCATCTCCTCTCAGGATGTGTCCTGAATGTGGAATTCTTTAAGAAGTGCAAAGAAGACTCCATAAAGCTGTTAAGTTGTAATTGGATTTAATATAGTCAGCTGCTTTCACTTGCAGTTTTATGCTAGAAAACAGAGATTATAGGAAAGAAACGCTGTGTGTTTACTCAGTCACTTGAATTACTTCAAGGAGACCATGTAACAATCAGAAAGGCCACATTTCTTCCTTCCATATGGCGTTAAATAAATGGCAACACAGGGCAGCACAAATTTTGGATTTAAATGGGTGCAGCATTCTGGGGTTTGCATTCTAAAAAAAAAAAAGCATAAGGAGCCCTTTGCTCAGCACTAAGGGCTTTATTACACACCAGAAAAACCGGGAATCTGGGAACTCGGAGATTACCGACACAAAACGCTATTAAGATGGTGCCAGAAAGATTTATAAAGTGGGCAGGAGGGGCCTTGAAATGTCTACTTTGATTCTGGCTCCCTTGGAAAGCTTCCCTTCCTCCGGGCGCCCAACCCCCGCCCTTGGGGTCGCAGCTCAGCCACCCCAGCTCGGGGTCCGCTTGTGCTGGGGGGGGAGACCAATCCACAGGGGCTCTGACACCAAAGTCAGCSGGACAGGCGGAGATAAGGCAGAGGGACAGGCGGAGATAAGGCAGAGGGGCGCGGGCGACAAACCCAGCGCTCGAAGCTCCCCGCCGCAGCGGGAGGAGGGAGATGCGCCTGCCGCGCCGCGGGGGAAGGGATGGGGCAGCACCGGACGGGACCGAGCGGCACCGGGGAGGCACAGGACGGGACCGAGCGGCACCGGGGAGGCACAGGACGGGACCGAGCGGCACCGGGGAGGCACAGGACGGGACCGAGCGGCACCGGGGCTCGGGACGGGGCAGCACCGGGGGCTGCCCTGCCCGCCCCGCGCCCTCTCGCGGCCGCGGCCGGGGCAGCCCCCGCGGGGTCCCGGCTCCGTGCGCGTCCCGCTCCGGCCGCCAACCCCCGGGGCACCCTCACGGGACAATGGGGACACCCCAGCAAGGGCAGCTGGGGCCAGTCGGAGCTCCCCCATCCCCGCAGCTGCTGGGATTGAGGTGCCCTGGGCTGCCCCAAGCCCAGCGGCACTCGAGGAGCAGCAGCTCACACGCCGSGGAGTCCAGCGCAGGCACCCACGGGAGAGCCGTGAGGCCGCCTCTGCCGCAGCCCCGAGAGCAGCCGCATCCCATAAGCGCAGCATTTAAAAAAAAAAGAAAAAAAAAAAAAAAACATCTCCACAGCGAACAGTTCGGGAGGCTGAGGCTGCTGACAGAGCCTGGACGTCTTATCTTCATTTATCCCGAGCAGATCGCATTATCGGCTACTGAATGAATTCTCTGCGAGAGAGGGAGGTTTAACATCCAGTCTTTTGTCCTGGATCTTAAAACCCCCTTTTTAACAATAATAGCTCAAAAGACATTCTTTCTATCACAAATAGATGTCAAGTCAACGGCTGAAGTTTGAATACAGTCTTCAATAAAAGATAATTCAGAACTGAAGATAAGGCAAAGGATGAGGGAAGTGTTCACTCCCTCCCTTGCGAGTGCCCTAGCACAACCCAAGGACTTTCTGTAGCACACACTTGAGAAAACGCCATTAAACGGAGAAGGGGGAGTGAGACAGATATAGTAGTACTCACACATATGCATAAAGAGCATACTCGGCTGAAGAAACAGAGTTTAACAGCTCGGAAAACCTCGCTATCGAGCTCAGGGACAAACCTGTTTCTATGCATAGGTGAAAGGAATGACAAACACGCACTACCAGCCGAGAGTGTGATCACACAGTGCACACGTACTCGTTTGGCCATTGACAAGTGAGGCTGAGCAGAGAAATGCTGAGGCTGGAGTATCATGAACAGGGATTTGGAGCCTCTGTTTGGATAAGACATGCAGTTTCTTGAAGCCTCAAGATAAAAAAAAAAAAAAAAAGAAGGAGAAAAAAAAAGAAAAAAGCAGCCCAAGTTTCTGTATTAGTTTCCCACTGCAGAAAGAGGATGTCTTTAGTCTCTCAGCAAACACGGAGGATGGAAACAAACCAGACATTGTGAAGGGACTGAGCCAATGTAAGCACTGGGTGGGGTGGCACCAGTCTCTCACTTCGGGTGGGTTTTCTGTTGCAAAAAAGAATTTTTTGAGTAACCGAGCATCTCTAAATAACAACTTGTAATCAAATGAGTGTTCAGGCCGCCTGTGCTGCAACACAAATTAGAGCTGCACAGTTCAGCACAGATCTAATAATCTCAGCTGGCTCCTGGTGCCACATCCTGCGTCAGCACGAGCAGGGCGAGCTTACGTCTGTCTAGACACGCAGCGAGGGATTTTTGGGTGCTTAGACACGCATTRAGGTATTTTTGGGTGCTGGCTCGGGCAGGACAGGCCAACAGCCCCAGAGCAGAGCCAGCCCAGCAYTCCACAGCCCCACAGTGCCAGCTCCTCAGCACGAGGCAGGGTGACAGCTGAACACGGTCTCTGCCTAGATCAACGTCCAGGGTGTCTGTCAGTCTCACACATGAAAACAAGTCTGGTGGCATAGCTCTGTGCACACGAGTGTAAAAAATTCCTTTGATTTATGCCGTGATATCAACCTGTTCTGCTGCTTTCTCGCACGCTGGCCAGAACTACCACGGGTGGCCATTCTGTCCTGAACTGCACGGAAATCAGCCTCCCACATCAGCAAAGACTGGGCTCGCAGCTGGTTTGGTTACTGTATAAACAATCTCCGGTGCTGAAGGGTTAGAGATCAAGATAAATATTTTACCTCTTCAGACACATTTTGGTTTGTGTCCACTGCGAGGCAGGCAGCGATGGTTGATAAAAGTACTGATGTGCAAATAGAACAACAATATCACATTAASCCTTCACAGAAAGAGCTAAATATCATTTCTGTCCTAGGGAGTGTTCAGTGCACAYGTAAACTTGCCTGTCCACCCTCTCCTGCTCTCCCTGTACCTTCCATGGGCACCATAAAAACACACTGGAAAYGCAGCAAATTCAGTGCTTTGATATGTGGCAGCACCAGCATTAGGATTTCTCATGTTAGGAAGAACACCCGGGGGGAAAAAAGTCTCTAATTACACCTTAAGTCTGCAAAGTTGGTACATTATCACTCCTGAGCAAAATGCAACAAAAATTCCGACCAGTCATGTGCATAAAGCTGGTACCAAAGAACTGGAAGCTCACACAAATTATACTTTGCTCCTTCCTAACTCCCACCTTAACATTTAGCTGCCACTTTTGGGGGGTTTTGTCTTGACCTCTAAGAGAAGCAAAACTGCACTGTAACTAAAAATTTTTGGTCCAAAATAAAAACTTCAGAAAGACAGAAGATAAAAAACTCGTTTCTGTAGCTTTGAAATATCTTTAAATGCTTCTTTTTTGACTTTCAGCTATAATCTTTCTTGCTCTACCCTGCTCCTATAAAAAAAATATTCTAAGCAAGAAGCGTTTCACAGACTATACTCCCGAGAGTTAAATTTTGCTCTGGTTTGGTGGTGGTTTTTTTTGCTTTTTGGGGTTTTTTTTTAAGGCCAACTGTCTGCTCTATTTAGTTTTGCCCTCCCACTCGCACGCAACACTTTAGAATTTACAAGTTACAGTGATATCAGCTGCTTTCATAAAATTTGATCCTTCTCCCAACAGATCTTGCTGCTCTTGAACCTCCAGCCACCGCAGCTCCCACAAAGCCATCGCCATCAGGTCTCACACACACACTGAAGTCCACCAGGGTGCACGGAAAAGGTCATTTCAAGCCTTTAAGGAGCAAAACAAAGCCAGGAGGTGACGTAAMCCCCGGGAAGGGAAGCTTTGCCCATGCACGTGTCTGGTGGCTGTTCCACGGAACAGATTTCAGGGCTCACCAAGGCATTTCAGAACCATCAGCTCCTGCAGCTAAAAGCACCAGAGCACCCCAGAAAAACTCCCGGAACTGGCACGCAGATGTTTAGTCAGGAGATTCACTGGAAGTCGATCGATTCCACCCAAATCCAGCGATATTCCCGCAGCTTTCCTTGGGGGTCTGTGGGGCGGCTCACAGCCAGCACAGACACACAAACCCCACGTGCTGAGCGAGGTGTGTGGGGGAGAGGGGCAGAAGAGGAGGAAAAGGCTTTCCTTTGTATTTCTGCCTGCGTTCCAAGGAAGACTCCTGAAGTATTAGTTCTGCTTTCCAGAAATTACACCAACAGGCAGCTTGGAGTTATCCTTGTGAACCGTGGGCTAATKTTAGGACAGAGGGCATGCTATAAACTCATATGAAATTATGCCTRTTTACAGCAAAAGTGAAATATAATGTGCTATTTTAGGGGTTTCAGGCAAATATTTGGTTAAACTGATTTACAACAATGCACTAAAAGGCAGCATAAAATAACAGTGTATCATTTTTGTTACCTATGGCACCCATTTAAATTTTATATAAATAAAAGGGCCAAAGAATACCTGCAACASTCCTAGATTAGGGGGTTTTGAGACATCCATAACCATGCAAAGTAAAGAAATATTTACTTTTTCCTAGACAAAGCTCCTGCATTATGTATGCCCAGCAGAAATACCTTTGCCTGAAATCAATTGAAACCATCCATCTGGAGCAAACAAGAAAATTAAGCACTTGAGGAAAAAAAAAGAAAAATTCCAGCTTACCACCCTCGACCCAGGGAGCCTAAACCTTATTTTACACAATAATTCTCAAGTATTAATGTTGTCCAGTAGCGTTCTATAAGAGCAACTAATCTCCTTAGCTGAAATCCACTGACTGGAAACATATTGAATATACTGTGGGAACAGTCTGAAATTACAACATGAGCTGCCAGAGGAAAACAATGGCAGTCCCATAAAACATTCTGGGAGCAGAGAGGGGAGGAGAGAGCTGGGCAGCAACAGCAGAGACCGGACCAAAATGAGGGCGAAAAAAAAGGTGAGTCTCAAGAATTTTAACACTTCCACTGAGCCTACCTCCTCACTGGTGGTCTTGCCATCCCTTGGGAAACAGAACCCGGCATCTTCTGCACATCCTTCTTTCATCCTCTTCACAGCTTGCAATCACAACATTCAAACAGCTCCAASCTTTGCCAGGTCTTTTGAAATGCCCACTGCTGCCTACAAATTGGAGTTTCTTGTGGCTGTAAATGCCTCTGTGGAAGCTCAGCACAGGGGTTGCTGCTCGGGTTATGTCCCTGCCAGGGCCTTTTCTCTACCAGCCCTTGCTGAGAGCCACTAGAAATGAGAGAAAGGMGGGAGAGGGAAAAGCAGCCTGGGTGAAATCCTGAGCCAATTCAAGTCAGCTGGGATTGATTTAAATCACTAATGAGTGAAAGCAACGAGCCTAATTTCCTGTTCTAGATGGTTCCGTGAAATAAAATCTTCTTTTGCCATCTAGATTTGAGTAATTTTGGACTGTTTTGATTTTTCATGACAGTTCCTTGCCTCAGAAGCCAGATATGAACAACTGGTGGTAACTGCTTGTTCATATCTCAGTGGAGTGAGCTCTCGGCATTAAACACATGGCCTGCCAAACACTGTCTCRATGGGTTTGTGCTGTTTGTTCAAAAGTTATTTTCCCATGTTCTGATTAATTACTCAACACATAGACCCCAACAGCTCACCAGGTTAGTTTCTCCTCGCTGTGWTGACTAAAATTCCTGTTCTAGGGAATTACAGGCAAATCCTCACCAGACACGGATACTCTCTGCTTTAGCTCCTGGCTCTTCCAGGCTCTCAGAGCCCTGGCTGACATCTGGGAGGGGCTGAAAATGTTTGCTGCTCTCTAACCATGCCCTGTTTCCTCTCTGAGAGGACATCCCTGAGAGCATCCCAGCTTCCAGGCTACTATGGCAGCAATTTGAGAGGAGTACATCCAATTTCACTGCTGCATCTACCTGCAGCTCTCCTCCCTCTGACCTCATGACTGGCCAGGCTTTTTTTATTCTGCTCAGTAGAAAACCTGTCAATTCACACCTTAATTACTGTTCCCTTTCTTTAACATTCTCAGTTTTCAAATAATAGGGTCAATTGGGTGCACAGCATGGTCCTGCTGTTGGCCTGAGAGCCAAATTAAACCTATTTTCATTTGTGCCTTCCCACCAGAGCAGTGAGGATCTCAGGCTTGAGCTCTCAAACCCCTCTACCCGTGCCCCTCCCAAGTTCAGCATCACCTGGGGCAGGCAGGGAAGGACTCAGCTCTGACCTGGAGCTCCTTCTCCTGCAGGATAAAAGCAGAGCCCAGGAGGAGCTGAAAACCCTGGTGCCACTGCCCTGTCCAGGCTGTGCTGGAGGGGATGGCTCCTGAGGCAGAGCTGGCAGGATTGGGGAGCTCATGCTTGAAAGARAAGGCTGCTGCTTCTTCACGACAAAGTAAAAGGCATTTCAACTGGAACCTCTGGCTGTCACTCATAAAAAATATTGCAGGCCCATTTGTTCTCTGTTGGAAGAGCAAAGAAAGGTTCAATAGTTGTAAGGAATGAAGAAGATTCCTACAGATCATGTGAAATCCATCTGAATAGATGTGATTAAACTCGCAGCTGATGGCACTTAGCCTGAGGTCAGCACCGTGGGATCAATGCAAATAAACCTTTCCTGCCTTTGGAAATCAGTCATTTCTACCCAAAGAGAAAAATGTTCAAGGCAGAGCCACCAAGTGATTTATAGCTGGTGGCATTGCTTCATTTAAATAAAACACTCATTGAACATCACAACAGTGGTTCCTTTAAGCTGAACTTACTTTTCTGTAAGAATTATTAACCAGAGAAAACATATTTTTCCCCTTCAACCATACTGCCTCAATCCACTTTTGTATTTGTATTTAGGTTCTGCTGGGAAAAAAAAACAAACAAACAAAAAACACAAAAAACAAAAACAAAACAAAAAAAAAAAAAAAAAACCAACACAAAAGCAAAGAAACAAAAATATCTCTCCTAAAAAGTAGATTTGGAAAAAATTGTATCAGTAAAATACCTGCTATCAGGTAATGATAAGGGAAGAGCTTAAGAGGAACATTAACTTTGCCTCTGGGAGTAGATTTCAGAAGACATTACCTTCCATCTGCTGTGGTCTTACCTTAGCACCAGGGACAAGGCAAAACAACAGATTATTCAGATTATTATGAATAACTAGAAAACTGCAAGAAGCTGTGCATAGGAGCCTCATAAARTTTAGGAGAACACGGTACAATACAGTAAGGAAAAAAAATATCACATTCCCATCAGAATATTATTTTATTCATGTTAATGAGTGTGGATAAAAAGTATCCATGTTGAACCCTTGGTAGTGCGAGTGAAAATTGAATTTGGGAGCAGGAAAAGGCACACGGGGAGTGTTGGTTGTAACRTGGGCTTTTGCCACATTGGAAGTGGATCAAAAAGCCAAGTACAACCTATTAGGCAAGGAAAGGAATTTCTGTGACTCATCTCCCTGCTTGCCAGAGGATGAGAGGCTCTTAGGGAAGAGTACCTAGGAAGCATTCAACACTGGCATTACCATTTTCCATCTGGAGGTTAATATAAAATTCGGCTGATGGGACGGCGAGTGCTGCATTTTTTCCCGTGTTTTCTGAACCCAATCCGAGATATGCTTGACCAGGAGGCTCTTTAGCCACTCACACTGAGAACCAGGATCATAAACACAGCAAAATACACCCACCATAGCTCCACTCGCTTTGAATTACAGAGACAAGAAGATCAGATGAGCATGCACTGCAGAACCGACTTAGAACTAGCACATCTGGGAGAGCTCAGAGTGCTGCCAGCGATTCATTTCTTCTCAGAAAGGTTCTGAGGGGGTGAAGGGGTCGGCACACAAACCCCACACAGGCAGCACAGGTTATGCTGGGGGAAGTTCAAAAGCAGAGAAGGGAACAAAGTGCCTGTTCTGGCGCCTGTAACACTGACCCCGTGTTTCACCCGATCTTTGACCCTGTGCATAATCGGAGTGCCAGGAGAATTTTCTTTCTAAAAAAACCTTTTYGCGAGAAATTTGCCACTTGAACTCCCTCAGACTTTCACTGTACTTGRCTGCATTATCTAGACCAGCTCCAATACAACTGATAAACCTCTGGTTTATATTGAGGAATCTGGAGGTGCAGCATTACCCCAGGAAACAGAATGTGGGGGTTTTATGCCTCCTTTGAATAATCTGAAGCAGTAAACTTTATTCCAGGCAAGCCCCASGTTTTTAAAAACACCAAGAAAAACTAACAAGCAACCTGTTAACACAAAACACTCCTGCAGTCCAAAGGCACACAGCACTCGTTTGGRGGATGGAGCAGCTGAGAGGAGTCCCAGGAATTGTACCATATCCTTCATCCCTTCCTGTGCACAGCATCACAAACACAGAGCTCTCTGCAGGAGCTGAYGGCCACGGAGACTCCAACCTTCAACACACTCTGTGGATGGGGGCAATTATTCAAACAGGTCTGCAAGGCAATGACGGAAGGGACTGTGCAGTTCCTACGCACAAACAAATCAATCTCATTCTCYCCAGCCACTCTCCCCAGGATCAGACTTTTTAAACTTCTCTTTGCTGTGGCAGCTCTGATTTTCCCCATGCCTTGTCATTCCCTCATGAAGCTCCAGCAGTGGCAATGCTGCACCTGGGGTTCCAGCCCACAAATCAACACACATTCCCCTRAATAAGAAAATAAAAACTCACTGTTTAAAGAAAATACACGTGCAGCCAAATTAGAAGAGTATTTGCCATATTCCCACTTCAGCCCTCTTGCAATAATTGTATTTCAYGTACTGCAAAAACCTAAGGAAATTGAGCTCCTTATCTATAAAAACTACTGTACTTCTTTTCTCGAAGATTTGTCTCCAACAACAACCAAACGTCACATGAGTGAAAGTCTGAATGATATTGCACTCATGTGATTCTGTTTCTATGCAGGCTAAACCTCTCTTTTCTGTTTTGCATGACTCCACAAGCTTTTTYGAGATTTAAGAACTAATCCTATTTCACCAAAACATTTTTGTTTCCCTCAGATCCCGTTTCCCCCCTCTCTCCTTTATTGGCAGCGAAAATTTGGATTCTCTTCAGTTCTCAGGCAGAGGAATATGGGGGAATGCATTTACATTTTTCGAAAACTTTCGGAGAAGAAGKAAAGCACATCGGTTATAGCTCTTGTGAGAATTTTAGGTCTTTAAATCTGGCTCGTAGGTGTTGTGTTTTGCAGAGGAGTTACTTCCAGCAGCGTGGCACACCAGGGGAGGGTTATTTCCAGTGCTCCTAAAGCAAGAAGCGTATCAGTGCCCCTCCTGCAGACACTGCCCACCACACCCTCGTGCCAGGGATTTCTTCTGCCAGCTGCCACTTTCACCTCTTTGCTGTGGGGTTTGGGGAGATTGTGCAACTCCTGCTACACTCCCCTTACAGCAATGCAGTCGCTCCGTTCTTTGTAATTAGCTTCCAACACAGAGGTAATGACGCCGGTGTTTTGCCGTAGCATTATCTGATAGAGCTGGTAGCCATTCCTCCTCTCTGCTAGGCTCAGAGGTGTCCGGAAAACACTTCCTGAAGGAAATTCGAATTCAATCTGCTAAATAAGTCATTGATCCCTTGCTGTTCTTCTTGGGATGGTTTGAATTTGAAAAAAAAAAAAACCCACAACTTGTTCTTTTGGCTGTTGGTGTAAAACACGCCTGCAGAGTCTGAAGGTACCAGCAAAACTCTGGTCTTACTTTTCCCATGTATCACTGGGAGAGAAAGTTAATTGGATGGCTGGATAAAAAAACCCCTGATAGACAATATTGATCATCTGCAAGAGTTAGTCTGTGGGCTTCAAGGAGTGTTGAGAATTCTCAGCAGAACTTTCTCTATATAATTCAAACTATTTCTCCTTTCTTTCATATTTGGAGACCTTGAGCACATCCAAAGATGAATCATTGTTAGAGTTCCAGCTACATTACAAGACTGTGGCAATCAGTGATGCCATTTCGGTGATTTACACAGGCAATTCTTCTCCAGAAGGAACGGAGAGAGCAAAAGTGCTGTGATGAGCTCATTGCACAGCAGCAGATTTTAATGAAAGGAAAAGAAYGAGAAGCCCGGGCTGAGCCAGGAATGTGCCCAGATGAATATGCAAATGAGGAACTTGTGGGCAGACAGTTTCTCTCCATTTTTTGACAAATAGTATCTGGCCTGTGAAAAGGCTGCCTAAGAGCACTGTTAGGCAGGGCTGAGGGAGAGCCTGGAGATCAAGGATTTTGCGTTTAAAACCAGGAATAGTGATTAACATTCACGGATGAACATTAACATAGAGAGGAGTCTCCAGAGCAAGTGACAGAAATGCCACTGAGCACCATGGTCACTGCAGCACGTGAGGTGACTAAAGCTCWGTACTGCACCTCTTCTCATCCTCTACCGCCTGAAATTTAATTTGAACAACTTTTCTGTAAGTATTTCTTCCAAAGTTAAGCAATCTTAATCCAAGTCTGCAAGGGCAGAATTTCTAACTACTGTAAAACAAACCAAAAAAAGAAGCTTTCAGACTACTTATCAGATAAAAGCACATATGTTGCTTTTACTATACACATCATAAATAGCACATACAGCTACTGCAATAACCAGATGGTGGGAAATGCCCTGGATGAAGAAATAGCTGCATTTATTTCAGATGAAAGCCCCTGCCACAGAGTACAGGTCTACTCCAGTCTGAATTATGTATGCGTGCTTTTCTTGATGAACCTAAAAATAAGACACACTTTAGATTTTTAATCCATTTAGAGAATTAGAGTATGAACAAACAAATAGAGACATGTCAGATTTCCTTTCAGGACTTAGGGAGGGGGTTGTCTGTATCACTTATCAAGCAGCATTCTGGAAGTAAATGGACTGAGTGTTCTTGAGAAGTCAAATTGCAGTGGACTGAAAACCTCAGTGAAGAGCAAGTCATTCCTCCAAACGACATCCACTCAGCACAGGCACACTTTGCAGAAGTCAATGGGATCGGTGATAATACAACCAGCAGGAAAAATGAGGAGTATCTTGGGGAGAGCTGGGCAGTGCAGGAGCAGCAGAAAGAGGTCATGACTAAAACCAATTCCTATTTAAGTCGTATTTGACCAAGAGGCTAAGCTGGAAAAAATGTGAGAGCAAAAGTTTCAGAATGTAAAAGATCTCATTTTGAAATCCGAGTGAAATATTTCTTTTTCGAMRATATTCCGTGTTAAAATCTTTTATACTCTTAAGTTTTCATCTCAAAATTCACCAAAATCATGGAAMTCTGGAAAACATTTAGTTTTAATTGAGCTGGCAAATATTTTAGGCTGAAAAGCAAATCCTTATGCAGTGTTTTGCCAACAGTTCTGTAACTGTTGTTTTAGTTCAATTCTGGTTTTGTTTCTTCTGAAATTTTTGTTTCAGCCACTAAGAATGTGAAAGCAAACAAAATTTACCAACTTCAGCTCAGGAATAATTCACAGGGATTTCAGTCCAGTGTGGAATGCAAGTGTGCTCCTCACGGGTGGGGAAAATCATCTATTAAGATCCTCATGCTGCAGGGGCCCCTCCAGTTAGCACAAGAACATGGCCAGTAGCTGGTACCTGTGCTGGCAGGCACAGCTGACAGGGACATGCAGAGGTTTATACCATTAACAGGTATATTAACAGGTATAGGAAGATGTTTACAGGTAAAAGTATATCTGAGGACTCAGGTGTGTTCCCCTTCTCAAGCCCAAAACTTCAGCAGGCATAAATAAGGCAAAGGATTTTCGTTATTAAGAACCTAAATTCCTAAATATTTATCGTAGTGAAAGGGCAAAATAGAAAGTCTTCTGCCTCTAAGCTCTTACCAGAGAAAGGATGGGCCAAGGAAACAGCTGAGAAAGAGACAAAAATAACCAACACTGCTGTAGGTTTGCTTGGTCTAGTGAATTCTGARGTGTCTCTTACAGACTCCTCCCTTCCTCAACAATCAGCATCCGTACTTGGATTCCTTCGTGCATCGTTTGGAATGCTGGAAAGAATGAATATTTCAGCAAGGCTAAAAGGTTGTGCAGTCTCTGCCTTCCCTAGAGCAGGGGCAGTCCCCAGAGGGAAGGTGTTCCACAAACAGCTCGGGAGTGGAAGGGCCACTTCCAGGGATGAGAGAGCAGCTCAGCCATTGTTCATTTGTATTGCAGTGGTACCCAGGCACTGCATAAATATTAGTCCTGTCTCAGTGGTTTCTTGCTGAGCCAACCAGCAGGATGCCAATTAGTGATCACTTTCTAATCTTATTTTTAGTTCTCTGCTTTAAACATCTGTTTACTGGTAAACTGGCCAAGGTCCCTTTACCCACTGAATGGTCCAAACATTTAATTTCACAAGAACTAGATGATATTTGTTCTTTCTGTTAATACCTTTGTAGCAAAAATACRAAAACACAAAACAGATAAGAAAAACAGAAATCTAGATAGACATRTATAAAAGTTTATGGCCACATGCAAAGGATAAATATGCACTATATTTCTATAGTATCTAGGCCAGATCAAATTTGTAATCATTGTGCTGTGTATGTAAATGTCAAACATAGAGACACATGAAACAAGCTCATACAAAGCAAAATATTTAAATGCCAAGAAAGTGTAACATATTTCTAATTTTCAGTCACTTCTACTATGTTTCAGTGCTCGATTCAATATTCAGACATGAAATGACATCTCCCAGAAAAACACTTAGCCTACTGCCCCCTAAAACAAACCAAAAGCAGCAAACATTCCTTTTGTGGCCCAGGATACAGAAAGCAGGAAGATCATTTGCTCTGGGAGGTAATTAAATGATGCTGAGGACAGCCTGTGAGTGTTTCTGTGCATGCCCACGTTCCCCATTTACCCCGAGTTGGAATTAAATGACGTTGTGTTTGTGTGCACACACACTCCTCTCTGCYGAACCAAAGAGCCCCGAAAACCAGATCAAACAGAGCAGGAAAATCAGCTGAGAGCGAGACCCGAATGCATCAGGTTTTAGGCTTTCCTAAATCTGCCACGTATGAAAAGTTAGCAATGAATGCACGGAGACCCTTCAAACAGCACCGCCCTGCCTCGGCGCCTGTCGCTCACGAGGCCTTTGGCTTGTTTGAGCACTTCCACAGAGGTTTATCCTCTCTGCTCACACCAGTCATCATTCTCCTCACCCACATCATTTGCTGGAAAGCTTGGCATTCCTGACTTTGCCCGTGACGCTGTGAAACATTTTGAATCACGGCCACGGGGTCAACAACGGGGCTGGAGCAGCACTGAACACAACTGAGGTGACAACCCTGGCTGAAAGGCACCGACAGATTTACAGCCACCCCCAAAGCTCTGCCAGGCTGGGACTGGCAGAGTCATCAGTGACTCCGTGGAGAATCCTTGTGTCTGTGTTCAAACCCAGTTATTTATACAGCAATTAAACGTCTCTGTAATTACGTTTTATAACTGTTTGTAGCTCGTCTTGCAAAACAGCTACATAAAGAGGAACTATACTGAAAATTAAAGGTACTTAATGCACACTAAAAAGCAGAAATCGAAAGGAAAGTTTATTTTTTGCAGGAACTGATAAGGAAAGAGCAACAGGCTGTCTGTCTGGGCAGAATCAGAGATTAGGTCACCATTACAAATAAGATGTATGGACAATTTTGTTTACATATTCAAGAGCCTGGAATTGCATTCAGCCTTAATTGCCACGTTCCTACCCTACTATTCTTGAATAACTGTTTTCTGCTCTGCTTCTGTATGGGAACAATAAAAGATCATGTCATCAGCGGGGTAGGCAAAAGAAGAATAACATACTGGTGTTTCCTAAAAAATATTTGTAATTAAAATGTGATTTTGACACACACTGCCTAGCAATATTATTGTCCTTGGTATTTTCAGGTGAGTATTTTGTCCACTGTATATTTAACATACTAATTATCTGTAAAAGATAACATTTATTCATATTACTTTTAATTTCTCTAATGCAACAACACAGCAGTAGACTGGTAATTTATGCTGCATATTGACCTTCATGACCATGTGAGAGGCTTCATAAACTACCAGATGAGAAAAACACTTCTACTGAAAAAAACCACAGATTTATCAAAAATGCCAAAGCAGGTAAACAGTGAGGAGATATCCAGCATTCCCACCCAATTCAAATGCACTTACGAATTTGTCTTTATCTGCATTTTGCCTGCAGTCACCAGAACGCTGAAGAGATGGAAAACCATACCTGGAGTAAGTGTGGGCACACAGGCAGGAGAGCAGGTGCAATGCACACGTTTCAGGTCTCTTTGCCATTTTCCCCACAGAGGACTCTTAAGCAGTCGCTCATCTTCAGTTCAACAGGAAAAAAAAAAACAACACAAAAGTATCTGTAGATAAACCTCTGCCACTCCCTTCTGCTTCTGTGGGGGTTTTCTGTGGAGTTTTAGGCATGATGGCCAGTGAAGGTTTTGCCTCATCAGCTGCTTTTTCCTCTTATCCTCCTCAGAATTCACTCATGTCAATGATTCAATAAAAACGCTTTCAAAATATTTTCAACGTCCATTACCTGATTTTTGCTTTTATCCAATTCTTTTATCCACCTTCTGAGTTGAGATTTTAAACATTAAAAAAAAATCATACTTTCCCACCCACCTTACACCACCAACTTTCTCTTGATCAAGGCATTTCCTTCACTTGCCCTGGTCCTGTTGCCTCAGGACCACACTCAGCTCCTGTGGCCTGTTCAATCCCAGCTTTCTAAATGCAGATTTTCTTCCAGTTTCCAGTGCAGCAAGTGAGGGGGAGTGAAGCTGGATGCTGAGGAATGCAGACACTGAACATACACCTGGGAGGAACTGCACACTCAGCCAAGGATTTCCCTGCRTGCTCCTTTGACAGAGCCCTGGGAATACAATCCATTTTTCATGCCTTCATCCACCTCACGCAGCCATCAGAGCTGAAACTTCCCCCAGTGCAAACACACACAAAGCACTGGGGTCTGCTGGCTGTGGGGATATTTGTCRTATTTGTAGCCCAGGAATACACCCAGAAAACAGAGATTATAGGATATCCTAATCTGGGACTACTTAATTTATAACCTTATTGTYCCCCAAAAAGAATTTTGCATTTATCAAATATTTTAATAGCCTACCAGGAAAGRGGAATCCACTGAAAGTTTAAACCTACAATTAGAATTATTGTTTGGGGGATTTATTCCAACACCAGTTTCTGTCACCATAATCACACTGAAATTCCCTGTAACGTGGCTGACAATGTTTTATTCATGAGGCTTCAATACTAAGTTTAAGCTTATCTAACAGAACTTGGATTTAATTTCTATACAAAAGAGCTCTCTTTTTTTTTTTTAATACAGGAAAATGCTGAGTGCTACTACTTGATTTCTGTAATCTCTTCTTGTACAACAGCACCACAGAGCACATCAAGGATTCAACTTAATACGCAGTTTCTTCATTTTCAGCCACTTTTCTCAAGTTCATTAAATGATTCTGTGCCTGTAAACCTGCTGGCAACTGGATACTCTACCTTACATGCACTTCCTGCCCCAGTGAGTTTAAATGCTATTTTACACTCTCAATTGAACATTAAAAGGGCAATGATACACACTAGGAATTTCATGCAGCTGTATTAATGCTGACTGCTGTAGCAGAGAAATGGCTTCCAAGGCAGCCCCAGAATTACCTTGTAGAGACATTATTACTAAGAAATTGAAAAAAAAAATCCTAATCAGGTCATTCTTTACAAAAATGAGGAAGAAGAGAAAAAAATTAGGGGGKTTGTTTCTTTTTAAAGCAACATTTGAGACATTTTTAAATATTTTTCTAGACAATTATGAAGGATTTTTATTTAAAGGAGAGTCAAAGGAAAAAAAACAAAAGGTGTTTTTGCAGTATTATCTGACTCCGGGAACTACAACTTACAAGAAAACATCACATATGATGGGGATGATGCACAGAGAACCTTGTGCCAGAAACAGAAAATTAATTAATTTAGTAATCTGTGTGTATCATCAGAGCCAAATACTCCTCTATAAAAAGCTCACCTCTTTGGTGCCTCATTGGCTACAGAATTCCAGCACCCTCCTCTCTGAGTCTGGTGTCTTCTAAGATCACATCTTCAGCCTGCAGCCTGCTTTACTATTTATAGCTGGACATAATATTCACAAATATTTATAGACAGGAAGTGTTCCACAGAAGTTCCCTTTAATTCCTAGTCCAACATACATGAAAAGCCATTTGCCCCTCAGAAAGCTAAGACTTTTTAATGCCTATTAATAAGCATCTTAGGAAGTATATTTGTAATGTAYGATGTATTTAAATATTAGTCTTGACCTTATAATGATCTCAAACAACTATTCATATAAATAACAAATAGTGTKGGGTAATTTCTATGGATCCTGAAAAAAAATGACACAGCTGGACTAATTGGCAAAGAGCTTCAATTCCTACCAAGCCTTGTGGTGGTAAAAAAGCATCTTGGGTAACAGAAAGCAAAAAAAAAAAAATTAATGAAAGAGAAAGAAAAAAAACCCAACTTGGAAATACTGTGAGTTTCTCAGACCAGAGCTATCCTGAGCACTGCTACTGCACCTTTAACATGAACGATCCTGCTGGGTAAGGATGAGGAAAGTGAACACAAAAAGCTGCCATCAATCCCACCCTCCTAAAGCACGAGCCCAGCGCGGACACGCAGGAGCTGGAACACGACTGTGGCTGGAGGAAAGCTGCCCTCCACCTTCAGGAAAAATTGGAAATGAGAAAATAAATTGCTCTGAGCCGACAGATCCATTTCTCCTCCCTTCTCACACCCTTCCTCTCCTATTCCCACGCACAGGCTCGCGTGTGCCTTTCCATGTTCACTCGTAGGTCACCTCACACAGAAAGGGAGGAAAAAGCCACTGGATTTGGGGGAGGGGGAAGACTTACAACCGAGCTCCCAGGTCATCGCTGCCTTGCAAGTTGATTACTCGACTCACGACTAATCTGCTGCACAATGCAATTTGATTTCGATTTGCCAAGGAGGTGGAGGAAGGGAGAGAGGACAATGTACCCAGCTGATGAAGCCCTGCTGAGGTTAAAGGCTGCCGAAAGCTCCCTGCAGAAAAAAATGCACAGAAGGCACTGCAAAGGAATGAATGACTCTTCGTGTTTCCCCGCTACTTTTCCCTTTATTAAATATTTTTGTTAACTAAATAAGCGTGACCATTTTGTTCGGCTTTGCTCACAATATCCCCTAACACATACGAAATCCTGCCTTTGAAAAACGGAGGGGTTTTTTCCCGATAGGAACAGAAGGTGATTCCRTTTCCTGAATAATTTTTCTTGAGAAAAAATTATACATTTTTTGTATTTAAAATTAGTAACGGTACTTTATATATAGCTTAAAATATTTTCCCTTCTGCTGGAGGCAAGATTTAAAGGCCTCTGGCATCATCATCGACCAAATAATGAAAGAATTTATTTGCCATGCAGCTTTAACAAAACAGCTCCGGAACATTTAATTAAAAACGCTGCAGTTCTCTTCAGTGAAGAGGAAGCCTGACAGAGAGTTACACTTTGCAGAACTCCTTCGCTTCCTTGCATGTACAACATTAGACCATCAAACACTTCATCAGTTTATTTCCAGTCTAATCCTTCATTTCCCTGGCAATCTCCTGCTGGAAGTTACCCACTCTGCATATTTCACCAAGACCAGCTCATCAGTTCCTTGTCTACCAACCTGCTTAATTACAGCCCACAGTGAAACTTCATTTATTTTACCAGAAGTTCCACGTCATTCTGCAGCCTGATTGTTGCATTTGGACCCCGTTTGCAACAGACATGTTGATCCTTGGTGCAGAAGCTGCCACTCACCCAGCGTGAAGCTCAGGAAGATGAAGCCCATTTTGTGTAACTCCAAGTGCCAGACGCAGCCCGTGGGGTCAGAGCCCATCCTGACTCTGGCCACGATTTGTCAGAGCTGACCTTTGAAAATCAGCCCAAAATGGCCCTTCTTCAAAGCTCTACCTGCTCCAATCAAACAGAATGTGCAGCAACAAGGGACTTGCACTCCAATATTTACAGAGGGGTGTTTTTAATTATACAATTGAAATATTTCAACTATTACACTCGGGAGGTTTACATGAGCTTATTATGACTTTATAGACTTGATCTGGTTTAAATTATGAAAGCTTTTTATAACTTCCTACATAAGGATCCAGATTAGAATTTCTTTAATCAGCTCAAAAGTATAACATTTGAATTAACCATTCTTACAGTGTGCTTTTCCTGGTAGGGACTTGGACCACCCCCACAAAATAGGTACAGAGATTTGCTCAACAGAGAAACAGGGAAGTAAACAAAGCTCCAGCACTGTGACTGACAGGCAGCACCAGGTATGACTTGGGCTCTGCAGACTTCTTTTTAAACAGTTCCAGTACTTCAAAGACTGTTTTTGAAAGTGGTCTTCTAGATGCACTTGCCATATAAATATATATCCACCCAATCATCATGGTAATTCTGTTTCATTAAAACATCAGACTGTTTTTGGGTCAAAACGCTGCTTTATCAAAAGTCCAACTACTCATTAGTTCACCCAGATTTGCATTGGAAAGAAAAATTTTAAGAACTATCCCAGCTGTGAAGGTGATTAATAACTAATATACTGAAATGCATTTGGGGAATCCTGGGCTGATTAACTTTGAGGGATCAGAGATGTGAGAGCTGTGCTGTCAGTCAGAGCAGGGGCTCAGAGCAGKTTTCTCAAAAGCCAATCTGTACCTCAGAATCCCTGACAAAGGAGTGACACATTGGAGTTTCCATCTCAATGGAAATGTGAGTTTTATAACCTACAAATGAYAAAAATGTCTGGTTAGCTGCATATATCCATGTTTTAAAAAAACAGGATGCATTGTATTTTCATTATTTTCGCCTGATTGAGACACAGTTTTTAATTATCACTTCCTGATGGATCCAGCCAGCCACCACAACAACTACGAACTTTATGTGGAGCCTTTCCAGAGATAAGGTGACTAAAAATAGCTGTCAATAGTTAGGATCCCTGTGGAATAATTTCAAAAATGGCTAATGCTTTGAAAAATTGCAATGGCTAACTAGATTTCACTACAAGAAAAGAGATGGTAAATATTTTCTGAGAAAATAGGCCTTTGTAAGAGACCTTATGTAGATAACTCTAAAATTCAGAAGAAAAAAGGTTTTTTCAGATATACTTGAAAACTTCTTGACAGAATTAACTGGGATACCCGGACAGAGAAGCCCATGCTCTGAACTCCTGAGTGCAGACTGCTTCCCTGATGTCCTGAGGAAAATCCTCACTGTATTGGTTTTATGAAGAAAAAGGAAATTCACTTTAGTGGATAATACGGGTCCTACTGTCACAAAGGCAGCAGTTATTGTCAAATCTGACCAATTTGCAAACAACAAAAGAACACAATTTTTGGAATATCACAACACAATTCCTCTCCAATACTTCCATGCCTGGTAGTCCTCCAAGTTAATTGGTCAGTGCATGATGCCAGAAGTGTCGTATAAAACATTACCCCACAAAGGCTCCCAGCACAGGATGTGTCCATGAGGAAAACCACCCTTCTCCCGGGGTCTCTCTGTGTCCACACAGCCCCTGATTCCACAGAGCACTCAGGCCTGATGTTTAATGCTCTATTCCTGCAGGATTCAAAGGCACATGTAAGTGCTTTGTTGAACAAGGAGGGATTTAGGCATATGCTTAAGTACTTCACTGAACTGGGACCAGGCTGCTATTTATAGAAAGCTTTTTGTTCCGGTTTTATTGTTCGACACTCCAAGTCATCCTATGGCTTTTCCTTCTGCATACCTGCCCCTCACACAGCAAAGCTTTTAGGGCTGCAATCTTCTTCCAYGAGTCACGGGTTTAAAATCAGAATGGATATCATAAGCTCCTCCAATTACATATTTTTATCGTATTTACAGAGAAATATGCAAAAAAAAAAGAAAAAGAGGCTGAATTGTAGGAAAGTTATGAAGCCAAAAGTTGTATATAGTAAACAGGATGAAAAATCACATCCCACCCCACCCCCAGCACTGACTCAGTCACAGAGGAGCCCAACACTGATTTGTGCACCCATAAGTGTTCATTTCAACTTCCCCAAGTGTCCTTTGGTGTGCAATCCTCTGTTCCACGGAGAAATTCCRGCAGAGTCGTGTCTGAGGCAGAATTTTATTGAACTTGAAAAGCCATCAGTGCTGGACACCCGCTGCTGCTGCAGAGCAGCCTGCTAACAGGCACTGAGTGCTGTGGTGAGAGACAAAAATACTTCCAAACGACTTCCAGTTCAACAGCAGCACCTCTGCATTTTCATTTAGGAAAATATCTCCCTCTGTTGCAGGGGGATCTGGACCTATCAGCTCATCTTTCAGTGTTAATGAACATGTTTTCACCAATCTTTGCTTTGATTAATGAATGTCTTTTCACAGATATTGGTATGATTAAAAAAAAAAAAAATCCACACCTCCCTAAAAATCTCTAAATATTCCTCCTTTTTTAACAACACTGTTGTTCTTTTACAGATTTTATGTCCCCYATCCATATACACACGGGGCTTTTATTTTCTGTATTTATACACAGGTTACCCAAAGACAGTGCTGTGCTTCTGGGATGCTGGAAAACCTGGTTGGATAAAACCGGCAGRCTTAGCTGCCCTCCCTCTGTTAATCCAGCTGGGAACGGCCCGTTCCATCCCGAGCGGGAGCAAACGCAAGAACGTTTAGGAGCGGAAATGGTTCACAGGGAAAGGATTCACGCTGCCGTGTTTTGGGGCTGGAAGGAGAGAGACGAAAGCAGAGGGGAAGGGCAGAGAGGGAGCGATGCGAGCCGGCGGCTCCCGGGGYGTGACCGCGGCTGCGGCACCGGCAGCGCCCGGCGAGGGATGCGGGGAGGGCTGGGATGCAGCTCCCGCTTCCCGAGGAAATCCACCCCCGAGCTTTTGCCATGGAAAGCCGGCAGAGAGAAACTSGCCTTGCCTGATTCCTCCTGCGCYCAGGGGGGCGGGATCTTACACAGCCCTGTAAATACTTGTACGTGAACAGCATCAAAGGCTCCRACATCCATTTCTCCTGCGATTCGTGACTTTCAGCTCTGGCTACCAAGATGCGTTGAAAGGGGCAAAATCATCCCCCCAAAAGCACATTATGTCATCAGAGTGCCCTTACAACATAACCCAAAGCCACTAAAATCACTGCGAGAAGCTTTTCACCGTTTTCAGGAGGTACTGAGTTGCACTCCAATAACCTTCAGCTGAATTATTAATGGTAGCTTGTAAGCCATTATCATTGAAAGATCTCTATTAGTCACCAATTTAGAGTGTTATTTTCAAAAACATCCAACTTAGGGAYGCACAAATCCCGTTGACAAGCCAACAGGACTTAAAATTCCATTTGGCTTCCATTCCTCCCCTTTTTAAAAATCCTGCCCTTAATACATTAAACCTTCCTACTGCATTATCTATAACTTATTTGACAATCAGGCCATAAATGTTACTTGACAAGAACACAACACTTGGTGCTAAGTTTACAGATTCCCTCCCTTAGGGCAGGACGAAATTTTGACTGCAGGGTATGCAGTTCTAGACAGCTGAAATGCAAAGGGTCTCGGAATGGTGTCCTCAAGAGGAACAGCAAAAAACTCTGATGTTTTCACCTACAGAAGAGACTTGGTTGTGGATACATAGAACCTATCACACCTCACTTCTATTTAAGTAAATGGCTTTAATACTCTTCTTGAATAACATTGCAAATACCTTGCAGATACAGGGCTTTGTACTTACAAAAGCATTTTCTACCCAAAATTAGTAGCAGCTTTACAAGCAGTGATGGATTAACCCTTGAAACCCTGAAGCAACAGCCCGGCAAGAAGGCAGAAAATGACCCCTAACAAAGCAAGTAAAAAGACACAGTCTTTGCTCCCCCACGCCATCACATACCTGCATTTTCAGTGTTTCCTTGAGGAGGAAGCATGGGATATCACCAAGGTGGAGCTGTGCTAACAGGATAAAGGCATGAACATGGAAGCCACTGCTAAAGCTGCAGCTGCATTTTATTCTGATTTATAGGAAAGCATTGGCCGGGATTTTAAGGGCAGCAATAATTTCAGGTAAGCATTATCACAAGTCAAGAGAAGCTGTGATATGATTTGTAACATTTCTTAAAGAGAGGATCAAGGAATTCAGGAATACTGACAATTACCAACAGAAAGTGTATAAAATAGTGGAACAGATTATCCCAGTGCAGGGGGAATGTAGGAAACTTTGGAGGAGACTGTTACACCCAGAGTCTTCAAAGGCTTTGACTATCAGAGGAGATTGTACAAAAGGTAAAACAAGAATATTTAACAAAGAACAAGTATTAGAATGGCACAAATGTCTCGGTTCTGATCCACATGAGCCAACACACAAAAGGATCAACAACTAATGAGGGACATAAAAAGGCAGTAGGGAAAGGATCTATAAATACAACAGAAGCAAGTGGGAGAAAAAGATAAGCAGAGGTTTTAGTATTTAATGGGAAAGGAGAGAAAATAACAGATGGCAAAGAGAAAGCTGAAGTATTCAGTACTTCCTTCATATTCTTTTATGTCTCCATCTAAAGGATAATGAAAAGCAAAAATGTTTCTAAAGTGATTTTTACCAAGAAGACAGGACTAGAGGCCTGAGGAAAAAAAAGAATAGGCTARAAAGTATCAAAAGAAGGCAGACATACTCAGTCTGATAGAGAATGATGAAGTTCACTGCAGAGTACTTAAGGAATTACCTAAAGCCATCCCCAAACATTAGCTATTATATTCAATAATGCACAAAGGGAGGGTAAAGTTCCCAAAGGACAGTGGAGAGGCAAAAACAGTGTGCAGCTTCAAAAGGAGAAGAAGAAAGTGCAAACCAATCCACCTCCCTTTTATACCACAGAAGCCACTGAAACAAGTTAAATCACCATACAAGTACCTCAAGGATTAAGTGCCTGAAAAGAATCAGAACATCCAACCAATGAAATTTCCTTTTTGATCTGATAACTCGGCTACTCAAGAAGAAAAACCCAGTAACAGGCAGATTACACTGGCTATAGTCAAGCTTTCTGTAACTGGCCAATGTGACATTTTCATGGTGTATGGAATTGCAGCCTAATGGGTGCACAGTTTCTTAAAMAAAAAATACTCAAATTAAAAACGATCACTAAAACTCACTGTCAGTGGAATGCATCTCACGACTCACTGTACACATCAGAAAATGCCAGTAGAGGAAAATGTTTGTGAAGCAAACAGGCAGGGTTCGCATCACCTCCAGTCCCCGAGCAAACAAGATCAAAATTCAAAATAAAACTTAATGCATTGAAGAACTTGTTGAAAAGTGACGTGTAAGCAGAGCAAGGACAAATCTAGACATCAAGAGGAAACAGGAAATAGAGATAAGCTGAGTTCTGCTGGAAGGGATCTGCAAACCACCATTGACTGTAAGTAAAAAATAATAAAATGGTATTTTTAAAAGGGCATATTTCATGGCAGGATGTTTAACAGGAGTGCCACTCAGAAAGTAACCTTCCCATTTTTCTCTACTGTCCTGAAACTTGCAAAACATTAGTGGGAAAAAAAGAAATCACAAGGAAATTCACAGTAAACGCAACTCTGTCTTGTCATCTTATTTAGCCAGGGAGCAATAACTGTCAGCAGTGCCGAGGGGAAATATGAGGGGAACACTGTTGGGTCACACAAAAAGCAGTGCAACACTCTATCTTTTGGAGGGAACACACCCATTAACACCAACCTTCACGGGCCATAATGGCATTTTCGTGTTCCTCCTGCTCTCGGATTCTTTAGCACTCRACACTGAATCACCAGGGCTACTGTATATAGCACATTAATTTTTCAGAGTATTTAACCTTTCCAGAAGAATCATTCTACATCTTCCAGATTGATTCTTGTGGCATTTTCAAGCTTAACTAAAAAACGGGCCTGGCTTTTGTCAGGGCTTTGGGACGCGTGGTACTCGCTGTAATTAAGAAAAGCCCAATAATGTGGAATAGATCTTCTCCAGGTAAAATTTTGACATTTTGTCTTCATGTAATTACTTTCTATTATTTATAGGCTGAAACTCATGCCAGTCTTCTACTTTTTGTTCACGTAAACTGATTTAAAACTTGTAARATACTTCACACATTAGAAAAATGCTGCTGAACGTGTAGATTTTGTAGACTAAAGCAGTGCAGTGACACTGCATTTGACTTCAAGTTCAAAGCAGCAAAGCAGTCATAAATACACCCAATACTGCCACCAATTAGTTTTTAATGATAAAAAGTTTCTTCTCAAAACTACCATTTTGCTTTTCTTTTCTTGTCACTGTAGACCAGCACCTAAAAATGCACAGATCCATTTCCTCAGATGACAAAGAATATAACTGTTAATTCTTTTGGAGCAATTACCTTAAGCTTCAGCAGTGGCAAAGAAATCTGATGATAGAAAAGAATATTTTTCTGCTTGATTATCATAAATCTCCTCATTTRTATTTCTTCTTTAAAATATTTAGGAATGCCTATTAGAATACTTTCTAGGAACCCATCAACCTATTGGAAGTTCCCAGTTTGGGTTACAGAGAACATTCCCTGAAAACAAAATTCCTATTATTTCAATCCTCTTAAACAGTATTAGCCTCTTTAAATAATAACAACATTACCAAAAGGTTTAAAATACCAAGGAAATACCTGAGTCACAAAAAATGAAATGCTGGATCGTCTAAAATATGGCCCTATTTTGTCTGCTCTGCTGAATGCAGTMACACCTTCCAGGATGGAAGATTTCCCATCAGTGGGAATCACTTCCCTGATGAAGAATGGCTATTCAATAAGCAGGACAGAATATATGGGATCAGCAAATACCTTCAAGGTGACTTTTTTCGCACAGGGAAGCTATCCAGATGCTTGGAATCTCTTGCTCATAATGAGATAACAAAAGGAATGTGGTGGGTGCTAGGCTCACTGAAAACCATCAAGAAAAAGCTCCTGTTCACCAGAAAACTCCTGAATCCTAAAGGTTTTATGAAGAGATGCATTTGAAATGGAGTGGACATCAGCATCTACAATAGTTTTAAGCAATCTTCACCCYGATGGATGATTTTAGAGTAGACATAACTTCCATGAGTTCAATATAAGTTACGTGAACCAGGCTAAAGGCAATTCCCCAAACACCGTGGAATTAATGATTTATCACTCTGAGAAACAGAAATGCTGAACAGGGACAGCTGCATTGTTCTGGCTGCATAATGCACGAAAGGCTTTCAAAATTTGAAATGTGCATCCAAGGGCACACTGCTGTGGAGCTCGGTGGGTGTGAGAGGGAAACGTGGTTCAGTCTTGCAGCTCCAAATCCTTCCCCTTCAACAATTAAAATCAATCCTTGATGAACCTGCGAGCCCTTGTGACAGTTTCCATACAGACATACAATGTATACACAACCAGACTGCTACATGCAGGCAGGGAAAGCATCTCCTCCACCAGAGGCACCGACGAAATTAGGCAGGTTTGGTGCTGAAAAACTCACTGCTGGCACTTTTTAAAGGCATTCCACTACGCAAGGAGTAAATTCATAGTGCAAACACAGGTTCTTGCATCATGACAGGTGTACTACCAGTGCACAACCTTGCTGCTGCTGCTGCTCTTCCTCAGAGGTTCAGCTATTGCACCGCAACGTTGCCTTCCCAAGCCTTTGGCACCACAAATGTGGCAACTTCGGGAAGCTGAGCAGTTCTTGGGATGTATGGCCTTGGAACAGGAGTGATGGAGACACTGTAAAACCTGCCAGCAATGCAGGGCCTTCAGACCAGAGGAGAGAAAGGGCTGGAAGAGGGAAAGAAGCATCCACAAGAGAATTGCTGTTGAGGCTACGAGGGCACTGACCCGAGCAGGCTCTTCAGAAATGCCTTTTCTGCGCACTTAGAGGTGTGCAATGCACCCTCCAGGACACAATTCCTACTGTACATGTTAAATGTGTGCAACTCCTGCCTCCCAGAAATATTTAAAGCTTTTTTGGTTTACATTCCAGCGTGCGGAGGGCGTCCCCGCAGCACTCCGGCTATTTCATTTCCATGTTACAAAATATTCAAGAATTCTGAGTGTAACGTTCAAAATATGTGAAAACAAGGCCTTTTACATAATGACCCTTAGATGCAAGTCTGTGCTGATGGATGTGGGGTGATGCAGCAATGTGCCAGTTACACATCCCTTAGGACTTGCTGTGGTAGATCTCATAAATGTGAAAAATTGGTCACACCTATAAAATGGAAGCCTGAAATATTTCACTGCTTAATAACTCCATTTATGCAGATGAAACTTTTTTCAAAGTAGGCTTTGGTAAAAGATAAGCCTTTCTGATTTAAGTGATAATTTYGTAGGACAAATATACTGAGACCAACATGGACCTCAGCCACTGTGGCACTCATTGCTGTCACCTCTATCATCTTGTTACAGGCAAATATTGTTTGTTCATGCTTGCTTTTCCTTTCTCAGATATTTTAGATTTTTTTCTTTTCAGATAATTAAAACTATTTTATCCTTTTGCATTTGCCACTTCTATTCATAAAATAATCTGCATTTATATTTACCTTAGCTTTTACAAACTTTTTCTTTCAAAGGATAACTTAAGTTCCACTCTGAACTTTGGGAATTGCAGACATTCACTGCACAGTGTACATTAAATATAAAGACGTTTTAAAACAGAATTCTTATGTGTGACACATACATTCCATGGGTAAGCCTCACCAGAAGTCTGAACTTTGTTCAGATGTTTATTTTAAAAGATTTCAGCAGGCACACAATTTTGTTTAAATGTAAACATTCATTCTGTTCTCAATTATCTCCTCCACTATCATCTCCCATCAGACTGCCGCTAAAACAATTACTTATCTCCTGTATAATTAATTACTCTGCTTTTTCCTCATGGTCAATGCAGATGAATTTTCCCCAACTGCAGTCAACATCCTGAACCCATTCTTAAGTTACAATGCAAGTTTTAGGGGGTTTTGAGTATCAGAATTTTCTTTTTAATCTCATTTGCTACGCTTTAAATTGTCTACAATAACCAGAATATGCAGGTTTTGTTGATGCAGATAAACTCTAAGCAAGCACTTAGAGGATTATCAATATTCAGACAAACAGTCCTGCTTTCCAGCCACATCACTGGAGTTTCTGTGGTAAATGACCTGGAGTGCTTTATTCTTGGCTAACCAAGGATAAGGAGCCAGACAAACGCACCAGGTTTGACTCAGCCAGCCACAAAAAGGCAGCAAACACTGTCTSAGGTGCCCTGTTGTGCCTGATAAGTGCCATGGGACACGGGGGAGACTCACAGCCTTCTGGAGCAGTGCCAAGGGCCGGGAGGGGAACCCTGAGGCATCTCCAATAACACAAAAAGCCTATTTGGGGAAACCAACCCAAAGCCACTGCTCCGTTCAGTCTCCTCACTGCACTCCTCCAAAACCAATCCATGGAGGTGACAGCATTGCAGGGCACCATACAAATATCCCCACTATCTCCCCATGGAGCTTGTCCAAAACAATAAAAATGTGCTTAGCATAATCAGGAAATAGGCAATTGAATGGTTAAAAGGTATGGTTTGGATAGAGAGACACGCCAGACATTTGGATCAATATCACATTCAATAGCCTGGATAATCAAGAGGTTGTGATCCCGGATTTACAGCATGTGAGCAAAGGACAGTGCTGGTAATGGGATCAAATAGGAACTCAAGGTAACAGAATACTCTGCATTCATTCCATTAAGTGTTGAAGTGACTACGTTAATATTGACACGAAAATGAACATTTAATGCATATTCTTTCAGTTTAGGAAGAACTTACAGCAATGTTCATTTTGAAAATGAACTGTATGCTTAACTGTAGATCACGAAGTCATTACAGGGAATACTGAGCTGGTTTGTTAGCAAGATGCACAGACAGACCGCTTCTCCACGGWAAAGTCATGAAAATGCTGAATCCCGTTTGAGTCAGCACATGAAAACGAGTCACGTGTAGGTGAGGGGACAGGAGCAGGAGCGCCGTGCTGCTTGAGAACACAGCAGTGTGCATGCAGCCCCACTCCCAGAACTGCTTACGTAACTCGGGGCTCGCAGGATCCACCAGCCACACACAGTATTCCTTAAAAGATTCCCTTTTCCTCTTCGGGAGTTGAGTTACAGCACTATCAACTTGCACACTGTTTAAAAACTTACATTTTAGCTTGTTTCGGCAGCAGTGAAGCCTTACTCTACACCACTGCTTTCAGCTTGCCTATCTTGCCAGCACCTTATCTTGGTACCCATGCTTCTCAAATAGCACTTTACTACAAAACGCACTTTAAATAAAAAGAGAGGAAAGAAAGTATTAGCACGGAATTAGGTTGGTGTAATGTGATAAAACCGCACAATAAGGTGGAAAAAAAAAAAACAACCCACAAGCAAAAACGATCAGCAAGAAACACACAGAAAGAAGTAAACTTTTTGACAGTTTAATTCAGCAAAGGAGAGGTTTCCTCCACTACAATACAGCAGGCCTTTCAAAGATACAGAACAGAAGACAGTGTTCCTCCTTTCACGTTTCTAGTCGAGTCTCCAAAGAAAGATTTTAGGAAAAGGACCCGTGATGTTCAGCGACGGTAGGAAAGCACATCTTGACGACATCCGTGCCAAGCTGGCGGCGACCGGGACTACAGCGGCCACCTCAGCCGGCATCCAGGGGCACCTCGGCGGGCTGGTGCACTGCGCGACCCGGGCAAAGTTACCCCCGCCGCATTTTCCTCCGGCTGTGAGGTGCTCGTAGCGCTCTGCTGGGGTACTGCGAGGCTTTGCAAACTACTGCTTGGAAAACATTTCAATCCCCCCGCGGAAAAGAAGAGAAAAAAAAATTCCCCAACCCGGGCGCAGCGGAGCACAGCGGCACCGCAGGAGCCGGGCGAGCGCCGGGGGCGCGGCGGGGAGGGCGCTCCCGGGAGGGCTTTTCCTTCCACCAGCCCCGCCGGGGCAGCAGGGCTGCAGGCAGCAGCCTCCTTATGACCCTCTCGAATTAATATTTCCGAGAGGAGCGTCACCTCCAGGAACTGGGCGCCCCGAGCGCGTCCCCGAGGCTGTTGGGCTCCCTCCGGGCGCGGCGCCGCGGGCGCAGCGGGGACCGCGGAGCCTCGGGCGGGCAGCGCGGGGCTCCGCTGCCGCCTCCCAGCCCCCGGCCGGGGCAGAGCGCGGCCACCGCCGCCTCCCGACCCGCTCCGGTCTCTACGAGCCCGCCGGGCTTGAGGCGGACCAAACCCGGCTGCTTCCCGCAGGAGCGCAGCCGCTGCCCCCGAGCCCGCCCGCCCCGCGGAGCCGCCTCCATCCATCCATCCATCCCTCCATCCATCCATCCATCCCTCCATCCGTCCATCCCTCCATCCGTCCCCCGCCCGAGCGCATCCTCCGGCCGCATCCTGCGGGATGGGCTCGGCCCCGGCAGCGCCGCCGCCCCCGCCGCGCCCCCCGCGTCCCCCTCAAGGTCACCGCGGCGCGGGGCAGCCCCGGGGGTCGCCGCGCCCGCTCCTACCTGAGCCGGCGAGCGGAGCGGAGCCGCCGGGAGCGCGGAGCCGCCGCTGTCCCCTCACCGGCGGCAGCGCCCGGGGACTCGGGCCGCGCACGGCGCCTCCTCCTGCGCCGGGGCCGCTGCGCTGCGCGGGGAGGCGGCGGCTCCGTCAGACTTAGCGGGGAAGCCCTGGGGGGGGGCGGGCAGCGCCTCTCCCCACCCCGCGAGGTGCCGGAGCCGAGCCGAGCCTCCCCCGGCGGGGCTGGGGCTCCCCTCAGCGGGGAGAGGCTGCGCCGCGCCCCGCTCCGCTCGGCCGGGGCTCGGGCAGCGCGACCCCCGCGCCCCCGCAGGGCTGCCCTCAGGGCTCCCCTGGGCCGGGCTGCGCGCTCCCTGCGCGGGCTCTCCGYGGGCTCTCCGCGGCTCGGGGGATGCGGGGCAGTGGCGGAGCCCTGAGGAGGCGCCGCGCAGGTGAGGGCGGCTCTGAGCCGCCTCAGCGAGCCGGGGCTCCGCCGCGTCTGTTCGGTACCAAGGGTTTAACAACACCGCCTTTTCCCGTTCTTTACTTTTTTTCTTTAACATTCGCAGTTTTCCGCCAGAATCCTCCAAAAATCGCAAGGGGAAAGCCTGACGCGGATTCCGAGAGATGGAGAGTCCCACCCTGAGGCATAGGACCTGTGGAAGTACAAAAAATGCATGTGTGTTTTCACTTTATGAAGGAGTTACGATGTACAGGTGATGTGCGGTACATAGACTGAGCAACAACACTCCAGATTTAGGAAATTAGTAGTAAAACCCCACGYCACGACTCAGATTTGAAGATACTGCTTTTGTCCACGAAGAGAATGGCATCTTTGAAATGCTGCCAGAGCAAATACCCATCAACGTTGGGTATTTGACCAACCCGTCCTGGTTTTACACATAGGCTTAAGACAGATTTCCTAACAGTTCTGTTGTGCCACAGAATCTTTTCACCATCAGAGTTAAAACCAGTTGCCRAATGTCTCCAAAGCTAAGCTGAGACACAGTGAATTTTGAAGAGCAGAGAAGTGTATTTGGCARGTGGGGTGGGGCTGTGTTTGGTGTGAAGGATGCACACACATCACACAACACCTGTAGACCACTACAGTGAACAACACCAGCATTTCACTTGGAAAACTGGAAGCCTTCCACCACTTCTTCTTGGTGAATAGCAGCGCTGGCCAGCCCTGGTTGTTTGACAGATGATACACTGTTAATTATATTCTGATTATTATCTTGGCTTCTTCCTTAACACCGTTTAAATTCCAGTCTTAACCTTATCTCAGCAAGGACTTAAGGAAAAAGTAGGACAGCCAACATAACAAAAGTACAAATCCCTCCACATCTTTTAAAACTATTTCTAACTTATTTAAACCCAGCAGAAGCTGGGACCATATTTTTGTAGAGCTTTCAGACGAGCTTGTAAACAAAACCCAGACTTGTAGGGCTCACCGAGCTCACTCACCAGCTTTGGAAAAGAATCAGACACCTGTAAGTATTCTGCAAATATCGAGATTAGTTTTCTCATTTGACCTTAAACCACATGCTTACTGTGAGGTGAGAATGAACAAGGATGCTTTCCCCTGCTACGTTTCCCTGGGTCATGAGGAAGATCAAATCCACTGAGAAAAACTAATCAAGAATAGCAGCATTTTTGTTTTGACAATGCTTAGAAAGATGGCAGAGAAAGCCTGAATGAAATGTTTACAAAAATAATCATGCAAACATTAGGTAAACGCGGTGCTATTTTCAGCTTGTGCTTATTAATCATTTAAGGCAGATGATTGGAGTGCCATTTGAAAAGCATTAGATGTGCATTCTTACTAGCTGCCTGCAAAAGCATTTCGCTGGTAATTCTGTGCTGCRTAAAAACATTACATCCCACAGACTGTTTTCACAAAAACACTCAAATTCCACACACAACTACACCTGTTAAATACCAAGGATCACCGTGCAGAGGTCAGGATTTAAATATCACACAGGACAGATCCCAATCATGTGATTCCTCGCATCATAACATCCTCAGAGGGTCAGCTCCTGCAGCTGGAGTTAACAMCACCAGAGCAGCACGAACAAATTATTGCTTTCCTTGCTTCCTCTTCATCGTCAGATATTCAGCCCCTGCGACTGATTTTGTCAATCCCAGTGAAACAGCAGAAGTGTCTGCCTGTTTATCACTTGTGATAAGGAACGAATGACGGAGCAGCTTTCTCCATTTTAATATCTTCTGTCCATRAAAATCTTTCCCCATGCACACAGTGAAGCAGAATTTCTTACATTTCTGCCAGCTTTAGAAGCTATCCTCGTGTTCGTGCAGAGCACATGACAGGGGTCTCGGCACGTCTTGTCTGTTACTACAGTATTTCCAGGAACTCAACCTCTTACATGCAGGTTTTAAAAACACTTCAAGTGTGATGTTAACAGTAACAACATCAACTAATGACTAAATTTAACACTTCTCATTTTGTTTTGGAGGTTAGAACCATTTGTGTTGTGTTTTTCTCTAAATTCATTGCACCTTCTCTCACCTAAGGTGAGACTTAGGGATTCCTTTAAATTCTTCCTCGTTTTCCTGGTCATTGGGGGAGCTCCTGCATAGTGGGGGTCATCTACTTTGCCAAAAGAATATAAAGGAGCAGAGATCATGTAGTCACCAAACTCTTTGGCACTATACTTGCCCCAAGTTTGAATAACCTAATAGTGAATTATCTCTGTCTGTTCTTCTCAGGTTTTAGCTTCACATAATTTTCACAGCCTGGGGCTTAGTTTCCACGCTTACAAAACAGGAGAGGAATTTCAAGGAAATTTCAAAAAGGAAAGGATGATGGATGCCAGTTCAGCAACTTGGAATTGGCTGTATTATGTTAGAATGAAACAGCTATTTGTGTTTCAGCTCCCTTTAGGAAATTTCTAAAAATAGATGTGTGTGTGAAAGGACATAACCATGATGTCATGATATCATATATAAACATAACATCTTCCACCCCGTGGAGCCTTTAATGCACTTACAGAGTTTACCTTTGAACCRCTGTTGGTGCCAAGTGGCAACACCGAGAAGGAAAGTGAAGAATCCTTGATCTGCCAAAAACATAATAATACACGGATCAACAGAGCAAAGTGCAATCCTAAAAGCTGTCCTTATCCTTCAGGCAGAAAGGTGGTACCAGGAGTGGTTACACAACTCTGCGGAGCTGTSTGGAACACGAGCAGCAGGGAGGATATCTGGAGTGCCCGCACTGGACTCCCAGCCACGAAGTCCAACTCTTTTCTAACAAATTGGGACATTTCGTTGCCAGAATGCTCAGACCCAGCCGGGGCTGCCATTAAGAAAAAACTCCCATGGTATCAAATGCCCCCAAACCGTGGCACAAGCCCAGCATCTGATAGAGCAGAAAGTGTATCCCTGTGAATCGCCAGTGTGATCTCCTGCAGTAATCTCACACCCTCACATCAGCCTCCCGCTGAAAAGCCAACCAGCCCTAAATATCTGCCGGTTTTAGGACAAAAGTAATGCCAGACAAAGGCTGCGTCAGTAAAACACTCTGACATTGCCATGATGTCTCACAGCAGGCACCACGAGGAAGCTGCTTTTTGCATTTAGTGCTTCAATGTAACATCCACTACAGGAGAAGACAACAAAAATCTGCCTCCTGCTTTGTTTAAAAAAATTACAGGTCGACCAGAGGCTTATGAGGTGTATTGGGACATTCTGCAGCCATCATTTTGCTGTTCYAATTCAGTATCAAAGCAAAAATAGCCGAGTGCAAAGAGCACAATGTGCTTGCACTTACACGGAATGACCTTGCTGTGGCTCAGCTTCAGCCACGCAAAAAGCAGAAGGACTTCCTCTTCCTCCTGATGTTCAGCAGCTGCACAGGCCACACACGGGGCCCCAGCAAAGCTCCCGTGCTGTTGGCACTCCTGATCCTGCCTAGAAACGACATCGACTAAAAGTTCCCAATCGATTTCGCTATAAAATAAATCTGGTGCTCCCCCGGCAGAAAGAATCCTCAAGGTGTAATTTGTTAAACGTGACATAAAGTTGATGATCTTGCAGCCAGAGGCACTTAGTCAGAAGCAACATGAAAGGCTGTTTTCTCCCACATTTAGAACTCAACGGATGGAGGTGTCAACACCTTTATTTAAAAAAATATTAAATTTAAATACCCCACCAATCAACAAGAAGCCACCACAACAAAAAAAAGTCAGAAGAATATGGTGAATGGAGCCAATATAATATCACAATTCTGTATTTTCTGAAAGGGCCACAAGTTAGCTTTGCCAGATGCATCATCTGACTAGCTTTGTCATAATCTACTAAATATATGTCTATAAATAGGGGCAGAATAACTTTTCTGACCCCCGAACTCTTTAGCAGTCACAAAGTTCTTTTACATACATTGGGTAAATTGCAAAAAAGAGATTTTTGCAATATCCAAACTTTTTTGCAACACACTGAGACAATCCTCTTAAGTTATGCAGCAAGACTGCTTTCAAAAAATCCCAAATTCTATATAACAGCCATCCCACAGATTACTGTGAGAAATCAGTTGGCAAAATTAAAAGCTTTAGTAAGGATGGYGTTGCTTTAAGAACAACTTACATATTTTCATTGATTTATTAACAAGGAAGTACGTGAGGGAAAATGCTGAAGTGGACCCAGTCTTGGATTAAAAACTCTGAAAACACTCTGAGAATCCAAAGATGGGGAATTACCAAATGTCAAGTCAGCACAGTTATTTTACAACTCAGAAAAAAAAGACAACTTCTATCTGTATAATAATCACTAATAACCTCAAACATGGGTCTTTCCTTTTGATTTTTCAACTACTTTTTTTACTTTGTTTTCTGAGAAAAAGTACTGATAGAGTGAAATAGGCACCTGTTTGCAAAACCCTTTTTGTTTGCAAGGAACAAAGATCCTGAATGTGGAAGAGCATTAAATCCTTGGATATGGGATGTGGGGGCATTCCAGAAACAAGAGTAAAATCAGAAAAATTTTAAAAAAAAGGCAGTAAAAACAAAGCAGCAGCTAAAGGTCAGTACTGGAAAACCAGCTGAGTCTTGGCAAACTTGTCTCAACATTCCTATAAATTTAAAAGTCAGTCCTTGCTTTCTACAGCAGCTTCCCGAGGGGAAACAGAATAATTGATTTAAATACTAGTTGTCATCAATGATTGCAGTAGAAATTCCCCGGAAAAAAACCACTACATAAAAATACCTAAAAGAATATATTTGTCAATAACACGGAATTTGTGTTGCAAATAAAAGCAAATTTAGCAAGGCAAACAGAATCTAGACGTGGTCCCAGTGGTCATTTTATAAATACCAGATTTAGCTTGCTGCTGTTTGGGTAAGAATAATTCACTTGCTTAGAGAATAACAAGGTTTTACAGCATCTTCTCTGGATTGAAGGTTGTAAATTACAACCCTGCTGGTTTTTTGGGAAGCCCACTTACCTTTCATACTTCAGGTCTTAATAAAAACCAGCACCGGGCCGAGGCAAATCTGCCAACACGCATTTTAAGCAAGCGATTGCTCTAAGTCGTAGATGCCAGGAAAAACAATCAGGAAGCCCTTGGATGCACTCAGGAGACCTGTGTGGCTGCAAAAGGAAGTGAACGATGCTGTTAGGCTGCTCTGCAATTTATCARCAGCGAAATCTGCTTTTTCCCTTGGCCGTATATAYATATRTATTTATAAATATATATATTATATATATATATAAAACAATGAAAAGAGAAGTACACCCAGATGGCATTCCAAATCTCCTCAGGCACCTTCAGCATCGCCACCTCCACCTTTCCATTCTCTGGAGAGGAACTTAAGGTGACTACGCACCTAAATTATGCACTTAAGGATTAATTAAGAATTAACCTCTGATATTGTTTTATAATTAAATCCATATATCTGTCTAATGATCCCGGGCATATATTATAGTGATGAGTGCAAACAGCAGGAAGGAGAAAATGTGGATGTGGATTACATTATGCATGGAAAAATTACAAGCCTTCTCTTATTTTTCATTCAACTTTTTGTTTTCTTGTAGCATTTTAGCAACATACTGATTTATGTTGATGCAGAACTTTTAGACGAAAAATTACTCCCAGTTAAAAACTACATGCTTTTTTTTTTCTCAGCCAATAAATYCTGATTCTTTCTTATTTCTATAATTATGAAAATTGTCTTTTAAAGCTTTAACCCTGACCTTGGTGAACAACAATATACTGACAAAGAGCATCCAAACCACAGTTTTTCTCTCAGTATAACTTTCTACACAATTTTGATTAATCATGGATCAACATAGGGATGCATTTTATTTTAAAATGCATTTCTGGAGTGGTCCGAGTTTCTGCAGCTTTATCAAACATGAAAATATGACCTTATCTTTGGTGTTTCCCAGTGAGAATTGGATCAAAACCACCTCGGGAATAGTGTTTGACACAGRACACCAATGCATTGTACAAAAATATTCCCCCGGGCCCTGAAGTTTTAAGATTTCATTACCTCTTAGGGATGGTTTACACTTTTTTTAATATGTATGTGAAATCCCAACACAAACAGGTCCTTGGGAGAAGTATTATTCTCTTCCATTGGGATATGAATGTTTTAGGCTCCTCTGCAAATGGCATTGTCCCACTGGCCTGCTGGTGCTCCCAGGCTGATGCACACTCTGTCCTCACTCACAAACACCTCCTAAGGAGGCAAATRTTACTTTTATATATTATATTACAATTTATAACTCTCACCAAAATAAACCATTTTCCGATGGAATAGCAGATTTTTTTAAAAACACCAAATCTAATGTCCCATRTTTTCCAAATGTGGCGACAAAAAATGTCACTACCCACTGCTCGCTGTCCTAATTATGCATAGAAAGCCTGGATCTCAGCAGCAGGAGTGAACTGGGATGTGCTGGAAAACAAAAGCTGGAACAACATTTGAAAAGCTCGTGGTGGGTGGGCTGCCAGTCCTTCCACGACAACTCACCAGAGCAGTTCTGGGGTGACTGCTCACACTAAAAAGTCCCTGAGCCTTTCAGAAATCCTCCCATTTGCAGTTCCAGCTTGTTCTCACAGGAACGAACAGGCTGGGATAAGCATCATCATTTTCTTCCCAGTTTTGGTTACCCCAAACTTTTCCCTTTCTCTGTGAAGAAGAAAGGAACTTATTTGCAGAGTGAGGTCCCAAAGATGGACTGTGCTGTTCCCAGAGGAAGGAGGCAGGCAGGGCTTGGTCCTGGAAATYGAGTTATCGCCGTTTCCTCCTTCAGTTCTCTCCTGTCTCTGCTTTATTTCTTGGGTAAGCCAATGCTCATTAGTCGTGGCTGCATTTAGTCTCCAGCAATTGGCAAAATTGGAAATACACATTGGATTTAGTGTTAGGGGAGCTCCAGTAAGGAAAATCCAGGAATTTCTGCTCTAAGACAAACCTTAAAGGTTCAGATGAGGCAGCAAATCAACTCACAGAGTGCAAAATAGTATCTGCCCAGGTGTTACAGTCATCTTGTAACCTGCCCATAAACACAGAGTACAGGCTTAAGACCAAAGAAAGCAAACCCAGGTATGAAAATACAATAGTTGAAAAAAAAGTTGTTTTATTATACCAGAGCAAACCCGTGCTGGAAAACAAGCACTTTCCACAGCCCAGCACAAAGCCACCAGGAAACCTTCATCCCCTCCTTCAAACTCCTCACAGACTATGTACACACATTACTTACTTTTAATGGGCTGCACTGACATATATTCATCAGAAAGGCTACACTAAAGCAGTAATTATTCCAGTTCTAAGGGAGTGTCGGGGTAGATGTACTTAGTACAGATTAATATTCTTTTAATTATGTAACTTACAGGGATCTGTGAGTTGGCAGGGGTAGTGGTTTCTCAGCCGAAGGCACACATGACAAAGCTCCACCAATCTCTCATCTTTTCCCCCCCTTTCCTATTCATTTATCATATGGTTACATAAAAACAGCAGGGAAATGAATTATGCATGTTTTTTAGCACACTGAAAAGTTAATGAAAAGTTAAATACAACTTACGTGTGTGATTGCACAAAGCACTTATTTGACCTTGCTAAGCTTGAACAGGCATTCTAAGATTAGCCTGGCATGTATTTCAAGTGTATGAAAAATACAAAATTGGTTCTTAAAACACTAGTACAGACTGTTTCATGCCTAAATCCTCGTTATGTGCAGTGTATTTATAGGAAATGACTCAACTTTAAAGTGTGCAAAGACAAGTAAAGTCCCCTTCCTCATGGCAAAGTGGTGCTCGTGTATTCAGATGCTCCTTGTCAAGCTCCAGCCTTCAATAAATCATGCTCTGCACAGGGAYGAGCAAAGACTCTGCAAAGGTTTCCATGTACCAATCTGTGTCATAATGGTTGTGAAATATTGCAGCATTTCACACTTGAGCAAATGGGAGGGAGGGGACAGAAGGAGGTGAGGAAGGGGAAGGAAAACGCCAGCCCTTTGACCCTTTTCAGGTTCAGGGTTTGCACAGCCAGCCCATGCTGACACTTCCATTCTCCAGCTCACTTTGCCTTTTCATCATTTGTTACACCTCATTTTARTGCTGGGCCTTATTAACCACAGGGCAAAGCAAATGCCACATGAGTGAGCAGAAATACCAGGGATAGAACAAACTCCCATCCTCCCAGCAACACAAAAATAGAATATTCGATTCCATGGGTTTTTTTCCTGTTCCTGGGTAGCAATGGAGAACACGACACATCTGCTGTACCATGAACCAACCCTCCATCCCCACAAGGAACACCATGGTAAGGGCTGCTTCTGTTTGTCCCTTTGTGAAAGAGGCAATAGTTCAAGGAGCTGAAAAAATTCYGTATTCTTAGAAGTTTCAAGATCAGCAATATCTGAAAAAATACTGTACTCGAGATATAAAAAAGTTACTTCAGTAATTCAGTTCTGCTGAGAACTCCTGGACAAAATTTCAGCCTCAGCTGACAGAAGCAGATCGGGTTGAAGTTTTCCTTACTAATTTATCCAAAGAATGGGAGGGTGAAGGATGCTACACTTTTGTCTCACGTAAGCTCTGGGAAGCAATTTTTAATACCATTGTTATATTGGGAAAAATAGACCATGGGGCAGAAAGCCACACATGTCACTCAGACAAGTGCAAATGTACCAGTTACCACAGCTCTCAAATCCTTACAACTTGCTATTGACCTTAAATCACTAATTAAACTAAAAAATATATTTTTTTTTGTGCAACTATTCATTTTCCTTGATTAAATGTCTCCCCACCTGTACAGTCTTGTTGTTTGTACTCATGACTGTATGGTATTGCATTATCATGGAGTTCTTGATTTCCAAAGGATAAACTCCTGGTTAAGTCCATGTAGGTCTGACCAACAGCTATAAAAATTTATTCTCCCAAATGCACCTCTTTGCATCATGATCTCYATTTTTGCCATGTCTGGGTTAATATAACATATTGCAGCTTTCCTATGGTTCTAGTGGTGGGGAATAATACATTTTTAAAGGTGATTATTCCATGCAAGAAAAGGCTTTAAATTGGCAACATTTTAGGCAGGTTATTACAAAGGTGTGTAAAACCTGTTTGATATTATTGCCCCATGTAAATTACTTTGGCCTCTTGCAATTCTTAATACCTTAAAACCATCAGCTTAAGGAGACAATCTTGCAATAAAGAGACTACAAGCACTCTGTTTGGTGCCCTTGTCTTCCCTTCCTCTTTATTACAAACAGCTGCATGAAAATCTTTCACTTTGCCACCACTTCTTTCCTTTTCTCTTCCCTCTCCTATTGTGATGGRAATTATTGAAGAATTAACCTGCTGCCACTGACCTCTGGGTCAGTTTCTCTATTTCTGTTTTGACATCATCTAACGAAGATTAATTTGGATACAAGCTCTGAATGGCAGCTTGGGGAGGAGACAGCAGCCAGAGCCTGCACTCTGCTACTGAGCTCAGGAAAAACAGGACARGTCTCACAGGCTTCAAGTTCCTGTGTTAACTTCTAAAAATGCAAACCTACAAACTAATCAGCATATTTCTTTGCCTTAGAAGAAATCCTGGCTTTGGATTTTTTTCCCCCTCAATGACCTCACTGTTGCTGTCACATATGTGTGATGTAATTAATGAGCTTATCAACTTTTTTTCTGCACATCACAAAAGAAATCTGAAAGCAGGAATTACCTTGAGACACACCGAGAGCCTGGTCTTCAAGGAGACAATGTTTAAAAATATAAATACATATTATTGAACTGTCAGCTGCAGGATGCCTTTCTGGAAAACAGTGAAGTAACATAAATACCATCCTTGAGTAGTTCCAAGTGTGCCACTGATGTGGGAAAAAAGGAAGGTGCTCAGGCTGGAGCCCTGGCAGCAGTGACAACGTTTGTGCCCTTCTGCGTCAGCACAGACAAGTCCTGCCTGGGAAATGCAGCTTTGAGTGATAATCCCTCGGGTCCATCCACAAGAAACTAGAATGGGAAAGCAGGAATGCAAAGCCACCGTGCCAGAACCAGCTCAAAGAACAACATTCCCCCGTGCAGGGAACCAGCCCAGAGAAACACGGAACAGGGAAGYGACACTTTGGGATCCTTAGGGCTGTGCAGCCTCGGGTTAGCACATCTAACAAACCTACCCTGGTTACAAGCCTGGGTATCCACCAAGAGCCCAGCTGGAAACAGCATTTCACACAACAATACAGGTCAAAGCTAAATATTTGACAATTTTATCCAACTCCCTTTGGCTGAGGTTGCTCTTTGCTCTTCCCAATGAGCCGTTTGTGTTTCCTACTTGATGGTCCCGACAGGAAAATGCTATTTGGACACAGACCATTAAGTCCATATTTGCAGTATCTTTTTGTGGGTTTTTCCATTTTTAAAATGATGGATGCCACTGGGTCTTTGCTGTTTTCCTGGGGGGAAGGAAGACATCTCTTTGGAATATGTATAGCCTGAAATACAGCCAGTGTTTTTCGCCTAAGGTACACAAGTACTAAAAGCAAAAGCACAGATTTGGAGGGCTGTACTGCAAAACTGAGATTCAGAACCCTGTATTATCAAAYTCAGGAAGTCAAGGAGCAGACAGAGGTTAGAAAAGAACACCAGTCCTGCTGTGCTGACCATCAATACACCTGAAACATCACAACCCAGATGTGCTGGTACCATGGCACCAGTGCTTACATCCCCACGCCATCACCRTGTGAGAGACACTACATGGCTGCTCTGGGACTTCTTTCCTCAAAGAGATACTCAATTTTTCCCTAATTTAATTTCAGGGTGGAGGAAATAGAAACACCTGTGGCTGTTTACCAGCTCATCTCCTCTGTGAGTTTTGAACTGTGAGTTTATGTCCCTGAGAGGAGGGCAAAGCAGCTGAGAAAGGCATTTTGCACAAAGGCCATTAAAAAAGGGGAACTCAAGACAGTTTTCTAATTAATTTGCAGAATTAAGATCAGGATTAAGCTCCTCCCAAGCCCACAAACTCGTAGTATCCCCCAGGGATTTGCAGTATAAGGTGAATGTTCCAGTTTGGGTTTGTCCCCTCCCCTGSCCTTTGGGGCAAGCAGCCATCACACACAGAAATCAATGTAAGGTGTTGGTTTGGGGTTTTAATCCCCTTTCTGTGCCTTTAACACAGCCATTTGATTCCTCTGACAGAGTTGATGGTCTAAGGTACATGGTGTTTAACACCAGGTGAATGACAGAATCTTGAAGGTACCCAAATATTGCCAGCAAAATCCATTTCTGCATCTGGCTTGTACATCYGGTGGCTGGTGAGCCACAGGGTGCCCCAGAGGTGTTCAGACATCAACACATTTGTATAGATATCCAAACAAAAAACACACCTTAGAACTGACAAACAGTTTCTTTCCTGGTATCCAGTCATTTTCATGAGTGAGCGAATGACAGGCTGAAGTTTGTCAAGAATTTTTTGTAAATTTATCTTTTCCTTAGGTGMAAAAATAAATTTTAAAAGTGGGTCAAATGCTGTCACTGTCCCAGGCCACCCATCCTAGGGACAGATAAATTCTTAGGCAGCTTCTCCTCACATGTGGCCCAATTTCCCATCCAATTTAAATGCAAGCCCCTTGAAAACTTGTTCATTACCATTCTCTTCGCAATTACAATTTATTCATTGGAAGACTCATCACATCTCACCCTCAGTCTTCCCTGCTGTAGACTAAACATGCCAACTTTTCCCACCTTTCCCCACAAGGCATCTTTGCCAGACCTTATTCCTGATTCTCCTCACTCGCCTCCCTCCAAATTGTCAATGTCTTCCTCATCCCAGGGTTCCCGAAATCAGACTCAGGGTTGCAGGAGGAGCCTTATCAGTAACTGAGTGGAAAGATGACTTCATCATGGTTCAGACAACCCTGTTTATGCAGCACAGCACTTGCTTTTTTTGGTACTTGTGTTCTTTGGCAAGAATAGGAAATTATTAGTCCTTGTTTAATTACTAATCCGTGGCAGCTCCCTCTGCTGTAAAGCTCTCGGTGTCCAAGAGCCTGAGCCTGGTTTTTGGCTCCTTCAGCTGACACAATRAGCAACTTCTCTTTTTTGCCTTATAAACACTGTCTTCAGGAATATTCAGGATCCTTCATCCCTGTTTAGACTGTATCATCAGCAAGATTTGCAGTGTAAGATCTCCTCAGTTTTTCCATGTTGCCTCATCTTCCCCTCCTCCCACGTGCAGCGCCTGGCACACAACATCCACAAGCAATGAAGTCCCAAAGATCCCATGATTTTGGGGGCTGCCAGCGCTATTAATCACAGAACACATGTCCTAGCTCTAAATTTTGATATCTTCACCTTAGCAGAACTGCTGACTTCAAAACTAAGGGATATTTGTCCTTCAGGCAGACCACAAATGATATTCCATGGCAGCACCTTCTGCACAGCTGCCCAGCTGTCACACCTGATCAAATGCAGCAAATATTAAGTGCCAAGGTGCATTTTGCTTGTTTGGGACATTTCAGCTGTTTTCACTGTTTGGAATACTAAAGAGAACTGGAACAAATTGCAAAAATCAGGATAAYGTATACAGAACTCCCAAGAAAGTCTTAAAAATATATCAAATATCTTTAGGAGCAATTTTATTCTAATTCCATCTACAAGGAACTTCAGAAGTCTTCTGAGGAGCTRCGTGACCCCTAATTAGAACTTTGTCCAGACAGAGACTGGGAATTAACTGAAATACCCAGACATACCGAACTAGGAACCTTGCCCCCCGCCCCCCAATTACATAAAAGCTATAATTGTATTTGTTACATAAACATTTTAACCGGGGAAAACATYAGCTAATTGAAGACAGTCCCTCCCTCCAACCCCAGCTCGCCACCACTCACAGCACAGCAAGAGTAAAATTAACTCAGCAAGGAGTGCTCCCAGTGCAAAGCTGCTCCTGTGCGTGGATGGTGCCGTGCTGCTCCTGCTGGGGAGCAAAGATGGGAAAGGAAACTGTCTGAGGCTATTGTGCACGTCACCTCTGGCAATGCAGCTGCATACATCGTGTTTCCAATCTGTCTAATCAGTGTCAAGAGTCCATCCCGTAAGAAATCAGATAAAGAGCAAAAAAAATGACTTAACAGACTGAATAATTGYTTTGTGCTGAACCAGTAGTGATGAGGATACTGAACTCCACCTCTGCTGGCAGAAATCAGAACGATCCTGAGCTGCAAAAGGGCTGAAAGGTTGATCAGCTGCGACTCAGCTCATTGCAGGAGGAGGAGAAACCTGTTTATTTTTTCTCTCCTTAAACCTATTCTTCTCTCTGGAAATCACTTGCAGAAGGACACCAAGAGTCAGGGCGCTTTTCCTTTCAGGCAAGACAGAACAGCAGCTCTGTGAGTGCTGGACCTCGCCCTGGAGGRGAATGAGGTGCCCCTGGTCTACAGCCAGCCTGGCCCACGCCCACACTGGTGCACCCTGAGGAATGAGAGCTCCTGCAGRGCCCTGGATGCTGCACAAATTCCAGCAGGGGGGAGAGCTGGATTGCCAGCAGCAGAGAGGCAACAGCAGGAGAGCAGGGATGGCACCAGGATTCAAGGATCCAAAGTCCTGCAGGTACAGCAAGTGCTGTGACACAGCTCTGTGAGTGCCCAGGTCATGGGCACAGAGGCAACAGTGGCCTGGGACCTCATTTGTGTAACAAGCTATTGAAGGGGGAAGCTAATTGAAGTACATAAATCCTGAACAATATCACATCAAGCCAAGAGACTATTATTAGCCCAACCTAGATAATGTTATAGAAGTGCATTAAGAAACCTCAATAAAAAAATTAGTAGGAAACCTTCCTCACTTCAAGATCCCAAGAGATAAATCCTCTCAAGCAATGATTAGATATTATCCAGAATAATAAAAAAAGAATACTAAAAATGGATGTGGAGAAGGAAGGTAGACACAGCACGAGTTCACCCAAATGGGTCACAATTTGTTCCTAACATTCACTGTCAGTGTGTGTTGGAAGTAAGAGATCAGACCCAAATAACAGTGGCAGCTGAAAGGAGAATTAAACTATAATTCTGCCAYAAAATTATTTTTTTAATTACACGCTACTTACGTAAATGTTGATGTAAAGTTAATGGACCCAGAAGCATTTCCAGCAGTGTCCTCTTATAAACTCCATTACCTGTCCAAAGTATATTGAATTTTCCTCTCTGCCAGTTTCTACTGATCCTACCAGACAGAAATAGCATCTATGGGCATGTCCACCCTTGTGACGGGAGCAGGCTGCAGCACCAGGACACACCTGGGTTTCTGTTCCAGCCATAGAACCCATGAGGTCTATGTTGATGTGGACAGAAAGCTGCAGCTGAGAAACTAAAAGAGATCAGGTTAAAAAAAAAAMCAAACCAACCCACACAGGGAAAAAAGTGAATAAGCAAAAAGGCAGAATGAAGCGAGTGCAGTGAAGAAAGGAGACTGAGACAAGGCAGGACAAAATGCTAAATCCCAAATAACCTTAAAAAGGCCAGTGATGTTGTGCCCTTAGATTGGCTCATTAAGAATGAGGTTAGATTGCAATGATTTACCATCTTCCTTTATTCTCCATCAATAATAAAGCAAAGTTACTTTAGGAACAGCAATTCTGCCTTTGCAGAAGACAAAACCTGGACATTTGTAATGTGACAAAGAAACCCCACAGACCAATACAAATTGGATTTCCGTGTCAGTATGTCAACAAAAGCCAGATGACTTCCAGGGAAAGGTAGAGGGCACTGTCCAGTATTCATTAACCTGAACAGGCCAGTGATTCAGGAGGCACAGCCACTTTTAATACTGATAAAAATAATTTTAGGTAAGCTGAATGCCAGGAAGTTGGTTCACTTTAAAGGAGTACTTACAATTTTGGTACAGTCCACTTCTGCAAAGTGGTTACACGGAACAGCTATTTTTGGTTATTCCATCTAGTACAGGGTTATCACAAACAAGCTTTGGGTTTTATCCATAGTGTAAAGATGAAAAACAGAGAGCAATGGGAAAACATGCTCTCCCAGAACGTTACTCCACTCATACTCCTGTTTGCAGTGTGTGTCCTGTTGTTCTCAGGAGCTCCTGCCCAGCCCGGGGTGACAGCCAAGGCTCACACTGATTTACCCCCAGGGAGGTGCAGGAACACCAAAATGTGCTTAAACTTCCAGGTGAACCAGACAAAAACACCCCCAAACTCACCAAGGTGCTCTCTCACTTCCCCTGCCAGCAGATACACAAGTGAACACTGAAACACTGGGCAAGTTGGATCAACTATTATAAAAACTAAAAGCCCAAAATTAATTTTAATCTCAAGCTGCTTCTACACCAGAAGAACTCTCCCCCAAATCCCTGACCGAACAAAACCCCYCAAACGTGTCAGCACCACAATCCAAACAGCCCCTGGTGTTCAGCACAGACATTGTCACATCTCTGGTGTCTCTGGGTGTTCCTGATCCATATGGAGCTCTAAGAGGTGTCTTCTTCAGAAATCCTAAGGAAGGAAAGGACTCTGAACTCAGGGAAGCAAGACTCTGGAGATGAAGCAAATTTATTGTTCCAAGTGTTGAAATTAGGGAGTATTTGAAATCAACAGCCACACACTTGATGAAAATCCAGCCTGGTATGAATGAACAAATCCAGACAATCCTTAAATAAGTTACAAAGCTGTGGGAGGATGCTGTATATRTATCAGAGAGCCTTGTAGGTAACCCATGGTTTAGAAAAGATGCCCTCTGCACAAAGGACAGGCAGAGAACAGCATCACTGAGGTACAAAGTCCCATTCTCTCAGGCAAATTACTGCATAGATATCTAAGGTTTCTGAACAGCTTTAACAGCATCATAAGATAACAAAATGAAAATACATTGTATTTGAAACCAAAGAGCAGCATATTAGACATGCACTGGTAGAAAACATCCTGTGTGCCACTAGAGATGTTAAAAGTACCATACACAACTTGGATGTTAATCTAAAAGCATCATAATTTCCTTCCTGTGGAAAAACGTCTACATGGTCTTCTTCATGAATCTGGAACTCTCAACATTCAGCTGTGGTGGGTATGACATGAACATACAGGGTCTTCATGTTCAGGTTCTTCATGGAGACATCCTTTGTGATCTCTGAACCAAGGGAAGAGGAGAAACAACAAAGTTAGTGCTCTTGCTTACATGGAAAACTATGAGTTTTACTTTTTTCTTTGCTTTATTCAGACATTTCTGCTGGTTCCCTCACAGTGGGACTGGGACAGAAACTGCTCAGCTCAGAATTCCCTCCTGTTAAAGCCCAGTGCATGAAAGGAAGGGTCACCACGTGTCAGGATTGTCCCTGCAAGAGCTGAAAAGATTGTCCCTGCAAGAGCTGTTTTGTGTTAGAGAGTAGAATTTTTTGAAAGTCTACATCAGCCCACAGCTCTCACCTTCACATCCAGACAGAGCAGTACCTAATTCAGAAGATTATAATACCCTGAGAGGAAGTCAATGTTAACAGTACAACACAATGCACTGAAAGCCAGAGTCCCTCATAAACAGTTTACAAGGAAAGCAAGGATTGTACCAGTACCTGCTGAAAAGCTAATCTGGAATCTTGTCGAGTATGCCTGAAGAATTTCATACCATACAGGATCAATTCCCTAAGTCTTCTCATAGCTACATGCACAGAGTTTGGAACAGCAACAGGATAAATTCCCAACAAGCCTCTGAAGGACAGAGCACACTTCCAACAGGCTGAYCCAGGGGTTGGAAATACTCATGAAACACAAACACACAGTAACCACACTTGTGACTAGGCAAAGTCACCTGCCAAGCTTGCAGGGGCTGGAAATCTTTCACTGTTACACCTTAGGAAGCATTTTTCCCAAGAAGTTTGGTGCTTGCTGACTTATCCATCCAGCACTCATCAGCTGTAGCAAACTACCCCACTGAGAGCAGAGTGTTTGGAATACTGGGAGGTACAGCCCTGGAACTAAAGTCACCTCAGTAACAAATATCCCAGAGGTCTCTTAATTAAGAAAGTTCAGAGTGATAAGGAACTTGGTAGGTGTAACCACAGAAAGACCAACAAAACCCAGACTAACAAGTACTGGGGTTATGGTGTCACTGTGCAGCCAGAACCTCTCCAGACAACCTGCAAAAATACAAGATAATACAAAGTCTTGGCACCAGTGTTGGCACAAAGGACACCTTAACACCCAGAATGGCTGAGGGGTTTCAGCAGGAACCCTTCTGCAATGTCCTGCCCCATCCTGCTTTGAAAAATATTCCATATTTAGACTAAGCAGATAAGAGTCTGCATTGATGTTTAGAGGCATCTGTTAATTAAAGAACTGGGAAGTCCTCATGGCTCACAATGGTACTGTTTTTCAGTTCTCCTCCATTGTAATACTCTGCTTTAAGCAGCTGAATACTCATCTACAGAGCTAGAAGAGTGGAGCTATAATCCAATTCAGAAATTAGGGCTTTATTCCCTCACTAACCTTCCTTCCCAGGAACACGTTCCATCAGGATGTAAAAAAGTCTGGTCTGCAGAAGTAGCCAAACAAACTATGAACTTGGTCTCCAAGTCTCTTATTAAATATTTGTTTTTAAGATCCTGAAAAATGAGGAACTTGCATGAACCTACCATTTTCAACAGTATTTATCACAACAATTAGCTTTAAAAATTGGAAATTTGATTTATCAACAAACTGTAAGGACAATCTCCTTTTCCATGGCAATTCCTCCATGGAAAGGCTTTGCAGCAGCACACAAAGCATCCCCATCATCCCCAGTGTGGATCAATCAGGTACCTGGAACTCGTGTCTCCAGCTCATGAATAAGCAACACTCACCACTCTGACATTTATTTATGGAATCTTTTCCAACATTACAAAGGGGGAGAGAAAACCACGTTTGTTTCTAAAAAGTTGGCGAGTTTCTGTGCAATAGAGAGCAGATGCCCAGCTGCCTGGACAGGCAACATTTATAAAAACAACCTTTTCAAAACCAATAACTCATTTTCCACCAAGTGATTGTTCTTCCTTTTTATAGAACAGGCACCAACCTTCCAATTCATGGGTTATTTGCATCAAACGTTTCAAACAGTTAACAGCAAATACATTTTTATTTTTAGAATAAACCATAAAAAACCTCCTCAAGAGACTGAACTTTTCTGTTTCGAAGGTAAGACCTTGAATAGATTGATTAGAAGATGAATAGGGGATTACAAAGCTGCAACAATACAGATAAACATTAATTGACCTAGTGTTTTCCAGAGGCATCAAAGTGCTTTATATGCAGCACTTATTTATCATATAAAGAGATGTGAAGATAAAATAAAACAATGTCAGTGTTTARACTTAAAAAATGTTGTTAAGGGAGGTGAATGGTGAGGATTAAATCTGACATAGCAGAAGTGTGGCTACAAGGCATTAGCTGCACAAATAAACCTCTGGGAATAAGCTCTCTGTGTTCTCAGTCTAAAAGAGACCAAAATCAGTTGTTTTGGCCTTGGAAGAGTTATCAAATCTGATCTTTCACATCACTGTGAACTGTCRCTTTATACACTTTAATTAAAGTTTAATATTCCGGAGAATCCATACTACAAATGTTACAGTGCTTTAACCCATTTCCCTTTCATATGAAGGCATTTTAAAAATCCTCACTTCAACTGAGCCTGAAAGGCTGTTTTGCCTGTACATTTTCCTCTCCTGTCAGTTCCTTGCCTCTTTCAAAGCTCTGCAGTTTCCTCCAGCAGTTATTTCAGTGTCTGAACTAAATCATCCAGTGCTGTACCAGTGACAGGGACCAAAAAGGAACTGTGTACAACATCACTTGTTCCTGAATCCCTGAATCCCCAGTCAGCACTCAGAAATCCCTCAGAAATCCCTTTTTGTTTCTGGAAACCAAGTGTGGTTGATCTACTTGGTTCTTACCCCAGGCTCCAGTTCTGTTAGCACCACTCAGCACATTATTTTTGGCACTGGCTCAAACTATCACTAGAAAGTTTCATCAACATCTGAGATCCATTCGAGCTACAAAAATGACTTTTGAATAAACATATTTCAGGTCATATGAAATAAAAAAGCCAAACCAAAACCAAACAGCCAAAAATCCCCAACAAAAAACCCCCACACCTCCTTCCTCCCATTCCAACCTGTCCTACCTGAATCCTTGTGACCTGGGTGACCCCAGACCTCACCAGCTGCACCAGAGCTGCCCCCTCCTGCCCCCCCAGCTGACAGCACCTCCTGAGGAAGCTCAGCCCACCCTAGTTTAAGCCAGATGTCCAAATTCTGGACAGGTAATGTGTGATAAGCCAATAAATATCATGGATCACTCCCAAACAGCTCATAAAGCACGTCACTGATACACTGCAGGCAGAACCCTTTGCATCGTTTCATTCCAAGAGCTGAGTTCTCCTGAATACAGCAACACCTGTTTGGAGTTGTTTGGGTTTTTCCCATGTGGTTTCCAATCCATTCTTTCTGTCAAATGAAGTCCCAAATCACTCTGGTCCAATTTTTCAGCACCACAGGTGGCTACAGCTTCGGTCACGCCTTTCTCATGAATCAGAGACTTTTGTTGGCCAGCCTCACCATCTGTCTGTGGGTTTGGGGGGTTCTTTAGCATTTCAGACCTGTGAGTATGTGCTAAAGCTTCCTGCTTCCCAGGTATTCCCTTGGTATTCCAAGCCCGACCTGCTCTAACAGAGATCCAATGCTCTTTTCCACCCACTCCAATTGTCCAAGACAATGCAACAATATGAATGTTACAAGAATAATTTGATCAGGTTCTTAAAATATTCCTACTGTAGTCTCACTCACTTCCAGGAGGAGATTCTGTTTAGTCACTCAGCAGGGCACTACCATTCCCACTGCTGACTGACCTTTCCTGCAGAAGGGAAAAGCTTTTACACAACTTGGCTGGGCCATTTCATGAAGGGAATGCATTAGAGCTTCAAATTCCTACATCTATATGTTTGCTTAAAGGATTTTATTATGTTAATATTGAATTATTGGGCAAAATTAGAAACAAATGTGTCAACAGTGTGGATTTAGGAATTAAACTAGATCTCAGGTTACATGAGCTGCTCCTCAACAAAAACTTCCAAATATCCTTAGACAAGCAAACCAAAGGTTTGTGCTTACCATGAGTTAGGGCTTCATCCAGGAACAGCTTTAACCTCCTGCTTCTGAGCCCAAACACTTTTGCTGTCTCATGCAGAAGAGCTTTGTACGTTAAGCCGTTCTGACCAACTGGGTTTTCCATTAGGAGAGTTCCCACTGTTCCTTTCTGGCATTCTGGGTGAGATAAAACAGCTGAGTCACTATTGGTGAGGAATGAGATTATTTCATTTATCTCGGTAAACTGAAATTTAGGATTTCTTCTTCCATTTCATCTCTATTTCTTCATGGTACTGGAAGAGAAATTAGCAATACCACCCCACAGATATTCACTAAATGAGTTCATGAACTGTAGAACCAGAAGTGTAAGTGATGATTGACAGCTTGACCAACAGAAGAAAACCATGCAGAATTCTGTACAGGGGTCAATAAGAGAACACAGAGTCTGGGAAACATGAAATATTTCAACAGGACATAGAAACCACTAAGTGCAAAAGCTCACAAAGCACCTTCTGATGAACAAATCCCTCATAAAAACCACATTTTTGGCTCCTGCAAGTTCTCAGTAGCATCAATAAGATTCCACATGGACAGTGCAGAAAGAGCTCATACCAGGGCAGAGAGTAAAAACAAGTTACTGGAACAACTCAGCTGCTCCCACATGAACTTTCAGAGTGCCAGATTAGCAGCTGGGAAACAGAATTACACACACACATATCTAATCCCCAGATCAGGCTAAGAATACAATTCATTTAGCTTTTAAACAGCACTAAGAAATGTTTCACAGGCTGTTCCAAATGTCCTGGTAAAGAGCTGGCTCTTCATTCAAGTTTGGTCTGTTTTAAACTCAGTCTTTTAAAATAAGCTGCTGGTCAGAAACAGGGAAACAATGCCATGGGGTCATGTTTGTCTGCTGCCTTTTATCTCAAACTGCCTCTCCTTTTTCTCTTAGGAAAAGAGGAAGAAAAGCTACATATAAACATTGTCTTTATCAGAAAGCAAATACTAGGAAAAAATTTTAAAAATCCCCATGTACCAATGAAAACCAGCAAGTGACAAGGGCCAAAACTTCCATCAGAGAAAGCTGAGCCCGTGAAGGAGGAGCTCAGCACCCCACGTACCTTGAGGCTTGGCATTCATCAGCTGCAAGTTGATGTACTGGCACAGCAGGGCACTGGGGGAGCTGGGCAGGGCAGGGGCTGCCCCTGCTGTCACGTGCAGAGTCTTCCCACTGAGCCCCAGCAGGTCTGTCTGGTTTATCAGCTCTGGAACAGAAAATGACACCAGTCAGGCCACCCCAGGGAGCCACGGCCCAGCTCCCACCCCACGAGCTGACAATGAGGCTCTCTCACTCCTGAGCCCACTGCAGGACATCTCCCTTTTCACAATTCCCTCCTCAAGACAGAGCTTTGCTCTGTTGGGAAAATGGAATTTGTGCAGAAATATTTGGTTTTCGTAATTTCCTCAGCAAACGAAGCACCCCCTTTGTGTWATTATCTCCTATGAAACACTTCTTATGCACACAACTCACACAACTACTTATGCAATAAAAATAGTTAACTTCAAACAAGCAAGAAAGGATTCACCCAAGCCAACCATTCCAATCTCATTAAATGAAGAACTGTGATCTTTGCCTGAACTCAACGCTCCCCCAGCCAAAGCAGCACTGGGAATGTTACTAAGCAGTATTAGGATATTTATTAATATTGAATATATTAAACTCCAGAAAAATCAAACAAAAAACCTGAAGTCATGGCTGGTTAGCTCATGAATAAAGCCCCTGTGTAATGCCACCACAGCTCACGATCCAGCACATGACTCCAGCCAGGCATATGGAGAGAAAGGGAGATCAAACCCAAACCAGGAGCTCTGTGTCCAAGGACACCAGAAGCAACCCCTGGAAGCATTATTCACATGTCACAGAGCCTAAGCTGTACAAAGCTCATTTTCTATCAGTTCATCTGAATGCATTTTGAGGGGAATAATTTATAAATTTATGCATTCCGTAAGCTTATAAACTTAAAAATAAAAAAAACCCCTTAAACCAACCACCCACCTCCCCAAGAAAAACCCCAAAAAACATAACCCCCAAAAAGGTGAACAGTCATCAAAAGCTACAAGCTCTCCAAATTCTGCCAAGAGTGTGATGCACTGGGGAGGGTTTAAAACAGGAAACACAAAGACCTCAGGCTGCACCTAAGATTCTAAAATGTGTATTTTGAATATCAACTTTTATATGTTTGTATAAAATTATAATGGTTTAAAGAAAAAAGAAACAGAAAACTAAACACTGCTCTGGCTATGTCTGAGGTGCCAGGGACATGCTCAAGCCCAGAAAGGGCATTTGCTTTTGGTTTTATCTCCAGGAAAGCAAGAAAACAACTGAATTAACAAGTGGAGAGGAATTACCAAGATTTCATCCTAAGGAAGGGAGCCAGGAGCAGGTTTTTCCCAGCATAGCCCTAAACCAGCACAATTTCAGGGCCATGGGAGGAGAGAGCACTGGGGAGCAGGAGGCTCACAGAGCCAGAAACACTTGGCTCCAGTAACTTCCCAGTTTGCCATTATCCAGCTGGCAGGGTCCCTGTGGATCCTGCAGGGCATGGAGGCACGAGCTGCAGTAATGGGGCTTTGCCTATTTAACAAATGAGCATTTGGCATTCCAGGACCACTGACATTTTCCCAGGGGAGAGCTCGTGCACGGTGCTGTCAGTGCAGTCTGTTCACAGAACCCTCTCATAACAGCAAGAAAAAAGTGGATCCTTTTTTTCATATATAACAATAGACTTGAAAGCAGGCAGGTATTACAAGTGCTCATCAAAATCACTTTAAAAGTCAGTTCTCCCTACAGCTGGGGTTTAAGTGGTAATGCTCTCCTAAGGTACCTTACAGCCTCGTGGCCTTTTAAAAATTAAAGATTAAAAAAATCAGCCATCTGAAAATCATAAAGATGAAATAAGACATGGATCAAGAAGACTGTAGGGGGATTTTTGCCCCACCTTCCCTTCCTCTCCCCTTTCTTAAGCCCTACGTGATTTACAGATGCACTTCTTCCCATAAACAAATTGGAATTGTTTTAAATAGGTCCTTCTCAATATGGCCCACTGCCATGAAAGCTGAGTTCAAGTCTAAAAGCAGCCCCAACAAGAAGTTTAGAGAGTTTTCAGCAATCTAGGGGGGGGGGGGGRAAGTCACAGACAATTTTTTTTACCATCTGACTTGAGCCCAGCCTCTTCCTTTTGAATTATTTTTTTTCATGTAGAAAGAGACAAATTCTATTCTGTTTCTGAAGGTCAGTACAAATCCCAGAGCCTTGCTCAGTGATTGTGCAGTTCCTCAAAATACCTCAATACATTATTGGGAAGGAAATGTTTATCCCATTATTCCAACGCTGCACTGAAAAACAGGGACAATTGTTAATACAAGAGCTGCCTGATCCTGTGCCATTACACAACCCTAAGGAAATCTTCATTACAATTAGAAAACAAGATAATAAATCACTGCAAAGAAAGTGGACAGCCCTAGAAACCACAGGAAGGGAAACAAGGAGCCAGAAATATGGTTTGACTGGGTCACAATTCTATCAACACACATGGGAACAAGTCAGAAACAACTTGTCCGGAGTGCACGGCCTCTCTCTGCAACTCCTCTTGGACACAGTGGCTGATTCCAATCCCTGCTCACCTACAGAGGCCCTGGAATCACCATTAGGCCTCACCTGACATTACCCACACCAAGCTCGGGCAGATAAAGCAAACGGATTTATCCAAAGCAAACATCGGGAATTCCGGTTCTGCTCCTGACATCTTTCAGAACCATTTTCCTTGCACATGCCTTGAACTCTGACTCTTTCAGGAGCCACATCTTCTGCTGATCAATACTTGTTTGAGATCTCTGACAAACTGCAACAAAATTAAATTTGATGATCTAATCTTTCCAAGGGAATTTCCATGTTGTTAATAAGGGGGCAAGGGAAAAACCCTGCTCTGCCCACACCACTGACAAACAGTGAAGGTTTAAAATCAGCATGCCAAGATGGGAACTCCCAAAATGATTCCTAAAGAGCAAAAGTGACATGGAAAGGAAAGGAAAAAGGCCTTTGTTACTACAGCAGCAAAGAACCTCTGAGGAAGAGGGAATGTTTTGATTTTCTCTACCATTTCATTTAGGAATTCAGCATTAATGGATTTTTTTTCTGCATCTTTTTATCCTATTAATGGCAGGAAAAAACCCAAAYACGGAGTCAAACTGCTTATAAATTTAATGAGAAGGGAGTTTCCCAACTCTTCCTGACCTTTTGCAGGTCATCTCTTAACATCTGTGATGGCAATGAACAATACCAGTACATACCCCCTGTGTAGCACAGACCACACTGCTAGGAAGTATATCCCTGCTATTTGGAAAAGGATTTCAAGGAAAACCCTTTCCACCTCCAAAACACAATTGAAACTTGAGGATGATACAGAGGGATTTCCTCTAAATCTCCTGTAACTGAAAGCAAAGATTAATCCTCTTGTGTGACAGGACTACTCAGCTGAGCTGAACAAGATCTGAAAGATTCATCAGAGTGAGGTAATGGATGACATCAGATTGGAAAACCCCAAAACATCCTCCTGGCAATAATGTCAGGAGACCCCAAAACAGCCAATTCAAGTACCCCCCCCTCAGATGTGCTTCAGTGATATTTCCAGGAAAAAACACTAACAAAAGGTTTTGTAGCCATCCAATTTTTATAGTTTGGATTTGGAGTGGTTTTTTTTCATTCTTGTGCCTTAACAAAGTTCAAGCTGCAAAAATATTCAATAGGTTTTTCTAAAAAAGAAGAAATGCAGAGATCCTCAAGGTTCTCCAGGGTGAAAAAGCATCATTTTTCTTCTCCAGATCACAGTTTGCATTCAGCTTAAGTTCTCACCCTGCCTACTGAGGCATTAGGGAAAAGAAGGCATGGAAAGGCTGATGGCAGCTCGCCATCAAGATCCAGCATAGCCTGGGCCCAATGGAAACACTGAAATAAATCACATTTTGTCCTGAGGAGAACTGCAGTGGAAGCAAGATAACAGATGAGCACCATTTAGCAGCAGCTTTTGGAAACATTTTGATGTGACTATAAACACAGTCTCATAAGCTAAGTACTATAAAATGGAATGTTTCCTCACCCATTTTCTTGTCAATTTTCTATAGCTAGCTAGATAGATATAAATTACCCAGTAAATAATTATATAGTAAATGACTCCTAGCTGCTTCTAGAAAGACTTTCAATTTTCCTTGTCATACTCCATTTACCTGTGTTTCCATTAAAAACTGTCAGTTTGGAATTTTTAAGACCAAAAATGCAGGAGACAGCATCTACAAGTCCAGTGAAGTTCAAGGTATTATCTCCCTTTGGATTTTCCAGCAGCAACACACCATCTAAAACCAAAATTAAGAAATTAAAATGCAGTTTGGAAGCAATATCTAAGTTCTAATGATTTTCTAATGACACTAATTACTTCCAGTGAGTTTCTAAGCCAATTTAAAACTGGCAACACTGCATCTTCCCCAAATTTTTTTAGTGGGAAAGAAAACAGGGAAATGGACTGATGTGTACTTCAGATTTGTAGTACAGAAGTGATATTTGCTTTTATTAACAAGGCACATTTGTATGTCACTGAAGTACAACCCAGTATTATATTGATTAAAAGCTGACAGACTGTGCCCTCTGAGATGGTCACCAGCTTTTCCAGCTGGATTCATTCTCACTCAGGGAGCAGCTCTGTGACCACACTGAACAAGACACACTTAGCTCAATACATAAACTATCGGCACATGCAGGAAAAAAATTCCCTAAGTGCATTTAGTTTTCTCTCTTTTTAATACATAACTCAACCTTGTAACAACATCACTGCACTCACGTCCACTGCCCAAGACAGTCATTCTGTTCTCTAGTTTTAGGTATTCTTTTCAGCTCTGTACTTCATATCTGAGCTTTGCCAACCATCCCCTCCACATCCAAGCACTACAAACCCAGAGAGTGCATCCCTATTTGAAGGGAGGCTGCACCATCTTTGAAATGAATTCATGGCTCCAGCATTCACCACACCTTTTCCAAGCTCTCCCTTACACCACCCCTGACAAATCGAGCTGGGGACATTCATTCCTACCTTGCTCTGTCCCATTGACACAAACTTTGAGGTTGACATAGGCACAGGCTGGGCCAACAGACTGGCACACACCCCCTCTGACCAGTGTGATTTCCAGCTCTGATCCCTTCAGCTGGAGAAACAGAAATATTAGCATTATTTGAGTATTGTTTTATTGAACAAACACAGCAAAATGTTTTCCTTGAATAAACAGCATGAAGATCTTGCCTTGTTATACCAAACATGATTCACCATAAAACAGGAACTTTCCCCACATCTTCCTTCAGTGACAGAGCACTTCAGACACCAATCTGTCTGCACCAGATGTCAGGAAGGCAGGGAATAAACAGCCTCATTTTCACAAGTGATGAGCAGTGATGACACTCTCCCAAAATACAATCCCAGAGTGAATGTGCCTGAGGGGAACACTCTTCCAGAGGAGTTCAGAGGATGTGACCAGGGCCCTGCTCTCAGTCACTGACTGGAGAAGCCTCCACCATCCCCAAGGGGCCACTGAGAACCCCCTGGGTCACAACTGCCTTGGTGTCACCAGCCTTTGAGTATCTCCCCAGGAGGTACCAGTGACTATGAGACCTTGAGGCACTCCAGGAAATGCAACATGGATCTTCCCATACAAATGGAAAAAAAATCCAGAAATCACTTATATGAACAATTGGTACTAAGTGGCCATTCAAGCCATTTAGTTTTGTAAATTTAGAGATGGTCTTTGGCAAGAGACACAGTCCAAAGAGTGACAGACAAACCTGAAGTGCCACTCTTTACTGAAGTCCTCCTTACAAAGTAGGGAAAGACTCTTATGGAGCAACAAATCCCATTTTGTGATTCTGTCCATTCTATCAACAATTCAAAACTCATTTTTCAAGTAATTGCTTGAATTTGTACTGCTTTTCTGTCCCAGTAGTTTCTGAGAAAATGCCTTTTTTTGTAGTTGTGGCTTGGAGCAAGTCTTTGGGAAAGGAGTTCAGAATTAAGGCCTTGTATCAAAAATTGATCCAGGATCATTTTCCAGAAGCAATGATCCCGAATGTAATCAGAACACATGTAGAAAGGGCAGAGTGCATTTTCACTTTTGTTCCAGTCCTCTCATATATTCAACATCAAGCAGACTCCTGTTATTCCTCTGAATAACTTCTAGAAATTTGGTGCAATGATCCTGTCACAGCTGACTGAACTTACACACTCACATGAAAGGATTTCTCAAGAAGGGCTTTCTCATGTCACTGTTCTCAGCGTGACAAAGTAGTTGCAGCAGAACAGAGTCAAACATCTGCCCTAAGCAATCCATCTCTGCAGGCCCAGGAACAGACACTTCCAAGCAACACTTGACAGTTGCACTAAAATCTCAGTCATCTGTTTCTCTCTGCAACAGCTATTTTAAAGTCTAAGTGTGTGACAAACAGTTCAGAGGCACATCAAGCCCATAAGCACAGCAAGCGAAGAGCAGCAGGCAGCACACGTGGCACAGAGCAGAGTGGCTGCAGGGAGGTTCTTTGGGGTGACTGTGTTCCTGCTCAAGGCAGGGGGTGGAACTACATGATCTTCAAGGTCCCCTCCCAACCCAAACTATTCTGTGATTCTGTAACTGACACTCCTTAAAATAAAATAGCAAAGAACAACTGCAGTGTACTGCTGTTTTTCTGTGCCTCCATGTCTCATACACAGACTGCACCCCCTCAGTACACAGGACTTGCAACATCTCACAGAATCCTAGAATGGGTTGGCTGGAAGCRACCATCTCATTCCACTCCTTCCACTATCCCAGGTTGCTCCACGCCCCCTCCAGCCTGGCCTTGGACACTTCCAGGGATGGGGCAGCCACAGCTTCTCTGGGCAACCTGTGCCAGGGCCTCACAGGGAAGAATTTCCTCCCAATATCCCACCTACATCTCTACATACACAGCATTATTTATGAATAAACTAATGCACTCATCTTTCCACAATGGTTTTCTTCACTAGAATCTACCAAATAAAGATTTAGGTGAGAGTAAAATACGAGTGTGGGGGAACCATACTTGCACAGGCAAGAAAGCTTCCATGGAAAGCCACAGTGACCAGCACTAAAGCTCAGGTAGCAGATGATTTGAGACAGGCAATCAGACAGGTGCTCCCCAGCACTGGATTTCCCAGCTGCTTTTACATTCCAATTCAGATTGGATGTTGACTTTACATCAGATTGTCCATCAGAAGTATCAAATAAGTACTTAGAAGAAACAACAGATTTTCACTGATTTCTCAACCACAATATTTGTTTAGTGTTTTCCCAGTATTTGTCCCTAGATTAAACTAATAGTTTTGAAAAAGACCAAACAGAGCTTTGTTTCAAATCTGTACAACTTTAGAAGTGTCACTAATAACCATAAAACATTTCCCTTACACAAATTATTAAGATGGATGAAATGGGCCTTTTCCTTTCAGCTATTCCCTGCCTTCCCAGCCATGCTGTGAATCCAATTTTAAGTTTGATATATCCTACACTCTTGTCTTTCTCATCCAGCAGGACATTTACACTGAAGAATAGTTCATCCACAGTTCTGCCAGGACTGTCTTTTGAATGGGGTAGGTTTGAACAAAATCATGGCAAAAGTGTTGTTAAGTATGTCAGAAGCAATCAAAGAAAACAAGAGAAACTGCTGCTTCTTTGAACTATCTGTGAAACTGCACTTTTACAAAGGACAACTTCAGCAACAGAGGGCAGGGTAAAAAAGTATCCTTAAATATTAAACAAGTTGGTCTTAAGCCCAATTTAGCCTCAAAGGACAGTTCTAATACAAAAGCCTATTAATCTAAAGAAAAATCAGAGCAACAATATTTTGACTGTTTAAACAATGCACTAATCCAAGTACAAATAACTGTGTATTAAGTCTGCATAAAAATTGCCTCATTTATTTATTTTGGTACCCGAGCAGCTTCATTTTCAAAACCACTACACATACAGAACCCAACTATTTTCTTTTATAAACCAAAAAGACTAATACAGAAAGTTATAAATGGAAAACAATATCTGCTCTATCCCGCAAATAAATATTGACACAATTTTTCTGTAATTGGAGCAGTTTGTTGGGTTAAAAGCAAATAACAAGGTAACTGCAGAGTCAGTGCTTTTCCTTCTTACTTGGGTTGTTTCCTGGATGAGAACTTCCCTTGAGGTAGGCACCGGGTAAGGCTTCAGGTCTGCCTTTATTGTGGCAAAGATGAACTCGGCGTGGTCTCGGATAACGGTGTCCAGGTACTCCCCCTGGGGCTGGCACCTGTAGTACACTGTGATCTCATCTGTGGGGACCAGGTTCCTCTGCAGGACACACCAATACACCATTACTGACAGCAACATTGCAAACCGAAACAAGAATACTTGCTAAGTTAAAATAAATAAATAAATCTTTAAGATATTTATCAAGCATTTGTTGAAAGTGACCACAAAAGATCTAGAAAAAAAACAATCCTTCTGTCAAAAAGCCAAGAATCTTAAAACATGGGAGTTTAGGCAAGATTAAGTATTTTGATATTCATTGAAGTGAAAATAAATGAGGGCTTTATGTCACTACAGAATTAAAATTTAAATCATCCAGTAACACAAGAGGGAGTTTTCATGGCCACATTACTTCCTGGTTATACTTCATACAGAAATAAATCTATATAAGTTTTATACATATAAAAATATTTTTTTATATATATAAAAAAATCTACATAGGTGTGTGTATGTGTATGTATGTGAATATATACATATAATCTACATGGGTTTTTTAAAAAACATATGTAATATAAAAAAATTACTATTTGGGTAAAAATTTCTAATTTTTCAGTCTTATACTGAAGAAAGGTCCTTTCCAACCCACATTGTTCTATGAATGTATGAATTATGCAACCTTAACTGCACAGGTATCTTTTTGAAAAAAACATGTCCCAGGAAAATTTTCTCTACGCATCCTTTAGAGCTCTTGCAAGAGAATCCAGTTAGAAAGTTATACATGGGCTTAATGTTTAATTAAAAATGCAGTTTCTGCAGCATATTACCCAAAGATTGCTCAAAAGGAAATGAAAATGTCTTGTCCCAAAGCACTGATTCCTCACCTTCTTGCGAAGTTTCTGGATGCGGTTGATCACTTCCCGGGCAACTCCTTCATCCACCATGGACTGGTCTGGAGTAACATCCAGCAGCACTAAAACCTGAGCAAATGCACAGAACGCAGATGAACAGGTGAAAAACTTGAAGCAAAGTGGAAGTAACACACTCAGGAGCTCAGGATGCTTTTAGAGAGCTCCTCATGTACAAAATATGATGGTGGAGAGAGTACTGAACAGCTCCAGGATTCACACGCTCCTGCAACGTGTTCAACTACCTGAGCTAAGAAACCCAAGCCAGCTTTCACCTCACCATTTTCCTACTGCTTCCAGAGGAACTCTTCCCTTAATCAAAAAAAAAGAAACAGAGGAAATGACCAATGAAATACCTGAGCATCGGAGTGCGCCTCAAACTGGGCAGATCCCTCTGTCATCTGATACATGAGACGGAGATCTTCCCCATGGAGCTCGTGTCCCTCTACAACAATGGTGCCTGCAGGATTGGCAGATGGAGAGGATCTCTTACCATCCAAGGAAAAATTCCCAATTGTCAATTCAGAAAGCTTTAACCAAGCATCAGACTTCAAACACGTGCAATGTACTGGCAATGCAGTCAAACAGCAGTTAAGCACTAGTAAGCAGCACTGAATTATCCCACATTCCCGTTTTTCACACAAGCACTTCTCCAGGCAGCAGAGCTCTCTAAAACACAGGCACTTCAGCAACTGTTTGTGTGGAACCATCTGAATGGAATAAAACTTAAAAATAACCTGTGTACTCCACCAAATCCAAATTTCCATTTAAGCAGTTAACTAAACAGATATAGCTGCTAAATTCACACCCACTTGTAACTCTGGAATTGAAGGAATGCTTTTAGAATAAAAGCTATTGCACAAATACTCAGTTCCAATTTGGTTCAGTCTCACAGAAAGCTTATTCTCTGCTTCATCTTGGCCTTACAGCAGCACTTCAAAATTATAGATCATCCTGAGTGGGAAGGGACCCACAAGGATCATCCASTCCAGCTCCTGGCCCTGCACAGACACCCCAACAATCCCACCCTGTSCCSAGGAGCGTTGCCCAAACACTCCTGGAGCTCTGGCTGCCTTGGGGCCAGGACCATTCCCTGGGGAGCCTGCTCAGTGCCCCAACACCCTCTAGGGGAAGAACCTTTTCCTGATATCCAACCTAAACCTCCTCTGACAGGAAGAAACAGTTTAATAGGAGAATGGCTTAAGATCAGTGTAATCTACCGTCAGAAAAATAATAATAAAAACAATAAACCCCAATTTTCTCCTCATAACAAATCAAACAGGGATAATAAAAGGGAAGTAGGCCTTAAGCTCCCCTAATCCCACAGGAGGATACCCTGCCATCCTTTAGGGGTTTGTGCYGCTACGGACCTGTCTCCTGGAACTTCTCCAGCTGCTCACTGCTCAGCTCCTTGATGGCAGCCATGACGGGCTTGAAGGCCCCCTTGAGGCGCCGGCCCAGCACGGTGTGCTCCGGCTCRGCCCTCAGCCGCACCCCGTACCTGGCCTTGTCCGCCGACAGCGTCACCGCGCGCACGTTCAGCTCCTGGCAAACACACACACAAAAAACAGAGCTGAGCAACAGCCAGGGCGCTGACCAGGGGCAACAGTATCAGGAAAAGTGCAAGTTTTGTATAGGATTGACTCTATGGACCAAGGCGTTGGCCAATACTGGAAGCAAATAAACCCAACACTGAACCTTAAGCAGCAGACCCTCTCCTCACCCTCAGCCTCCAGATGACATTTCTCTGTTATTAACAGACAACTCTCAACTCTAATSAGCCCCCTACTCTTCACCCTCAAATTGCCTGAAGAGCTAAACCCATCCCCCTGTATGCAGAGGCTGGAGCCAATGGCCTGGCACAGCTCAGGAATGAAAACTCTGCTGGAACAGTCCTTCCACTACCCATTGAGCCAGGAAACCCATAAACAACCATTTTATGGTTCAGCTTGTACAAAACTGCCTCATTTTGTCTCCTTCCTTAACTGTTCATTCCAGGTCCTCACTGCACAGAAAACAACACTGCTCAGAACAGCTTCTGTGCTGTCTGTGCCCTGCAGCCAAACCAGCTTTGTAACACCTGCATGGACTTCAGGAGGGGCCCCAGACCAGGGCTGGTGTTTTTCCACTGCAGAAACTCATGTGTGCCCATTTTTCTATCTTACACATGCAATTTTTGCCCCCATATCTGAATGAACAGAGTAGTGCTGTGGAAGTTTTACAGAACAACTCATTTGAGAGGACAGTGTTGCTGTCAAATGAGAAAAGACCAAGTCTGGAACTCTCTGGAAAGAAGAAAGCTGAAGGGGGATATGACTGAGGGTGGAAAATGTGAGGCACAGACCTGTCCATATCTGTAGCACATTTCACTGTCATCCAGCAGGTTCTGCCTGCCAGGCTGCCCAACACTTGAAGCATTTGGTGTTTAATGTCCACTGGAAGGTGGTTAGAGCTCCCATCACCACGCTACAGCATCACCAGGTGCACTTGGCAAACAAGCTGCTCCAAGGCATTTAGGAAGCAGAACTAAATGGTGGCATCAGCACGACAGGACTAGCAAGTAGCCAAACATTTGGATTGAGAAATAATGCTTAAATACAACCTCTGAGCTGCAGCCTAATTCCCTAGGAAGTCCTACTGACATGAGGAGCCAGGAACACAACTGAATCTAATTTTATTTAATACATCTTTTAGGAAATCTAATGAAAATTACGCACTTCAGAAATTCAGTTTCAATGGGGTGCTGCTGGAAAGGAGCCCACGAGTTGTAAATGACAACCTCGTGGGGGAAAAGAAATAATAATCCAAAAAATAGCACAAATTGAAAGATGACTTTGGGCCTGATGAGATAAATCACAGAGAAGCCAACTCCATCAGGACAAGATTTCTATACTAATTAGATTAGGAAATCATTCTTTTGTACACATTATTCACTTAAAACCCAGAATGAGTCTTAGAAAAACAGGCAAATCTCTGTYTTAGGTCTGTTTATATCAGTCTCAGTGCTTTGCCTTAAAATAGTTCTTAATTTTATCTTCCTAATTACTCAAAATTAGCTCCTCAACACATCTTTCAAGTCTCATGTGGACAAACTGAGGCAACCAGCCCTTCCTATCACSCGCTGGAAGACCTGTACAGGAATGCCTGAACACACAAGAGCCTTTTGCTGGTGCCACATGCCCCAACTATGCCCAGTCCTCAGAACAGAGACAGAGAAATGTCAGTGCTGTGCTGGGCTCTCTAAGCAAGCAGCCTAAAAAGGAAAATAAACACTCATTATATAATACTGTAAGAAATKAAACACTGAGGGACCCCCCAGCCAGAGCTCCTGTGTCAGTGAATTCAGCCCAGTCACAGACTCAGCCACCAGGTTTGATGGAGAAGTCAATTTTCTGTTTTACAGCAGCCCTACACAGGGGTGGGGGTTGGAGGGAATACAAAGGTGGAAAGGAAACAAGATTCTGACCRTGCACAGAGTCAAATTTACTCAGATAAAACCTTTCCCTGGAAGCAGCTGGGAAGAAAAGTTCTGACCCAGGCTTGTAAAAGGCCTCAAATAGTAATGAATAGAATGCAACTGTGTCCAGTTGCTAAAAGCCTTCTGGGTTTATTTCATTTTGTGAGCTTGGCTATTTTTGCATGACAACTCTATAATCTGGAGAGTTCTAATATTAAAATCCATTTATTTAAATGACTTGCTATGTTCTGAAGATGAGAGCAGCACTGCAGATCAAASACTACAGCTCCTCGTGCAAAAGCGGTGAATGAAATTTCTGAAGAATTGACAAGTATATTTCTCCAATTCTTTTGTCAGCAACTGCATGAAATTAAATGGCGTAATTCTTCTGTACCCATTACCTCTGGCATCTGCAAATTTACTCCTGGCAATCACTGAAGGTTCTAAAGCTCTGAATAGGCAGGAGGTTGATGAACAAAGCTGCAAATGCAGCCCAAGCAATGCTGCCCAGCCTGCCTGTAATCACTGACCTCTTTAGCTCTGCACCATCCAGTAAACAACAGGATTGATTGCCATGCAGTACAATAAAACACACACTAAGCTCCAGCACCAGCTTGTTGAATTTTAAGACACACGATAAAAACAGGACAATAGACAGTACTTTGTGTTTGTGCTTCCACAAAGGCATCTGAGTTTGCTGTAACTCATCTCCCCAGAAGAGACACCTTTGTCTGCAGTAGCAAAGGACTACAAATCAAAACATACTAATGTACAATCCAATTGTGCAATAATTTACACATTGTTGGCTTCTTTTGTTACCTTTCATTAGCTGTAGCAGCTGACAACAAATTTTGGCAACTACCTTTTTGCAAGAAATTTGAGGAAGCAAAGCTCATCTCCCTTAAAACTGGGTTCTCTAGAATCTACAAATCCATTTCTCAGATCAAAAAAATGGGATAGGCACTAGCCTAAACTTCACAAAATTCTGCTGTTGAAAAGATYCAGATATTGGTATTATTAATAATAATAACAACAGCAATTCTGAAGCAGGGGACCATAACTGCCAAGTCTAAGAGCAATAATCAATAAGTCAACACGACAGAAAAGCCTTACAGTCTCACTTGCAAATCAATTAAGATTTTTTTAATTAAAATTCCTCTAGTGCATAGCTCTTAAGCAATTAACTCCCACTGTAACTAAAAGCAAGCAGCACACAGCACCGATGTGGAGGTTCTGTGCACTGAGCCATGACTTCCTCAGCCACTGCTCATTCCCCCAGCAGACTTTTCAGAGACCTTCCAGAGATGTATATTTAGGCTTGGGGAAAGATGGTGCTGCTGGAATAATACATAATTAGAAGTTTCAGAGATYCTCCTCTGCTTCAGTCATCTCCTGAATTCCCTGACCTGGCTGCCCTCACCAAAACGAGTGAGGCGAGYGGATGCTGCCTGGGAAAATGCACATTTTTGTTCTCTTTGCCAAGGCAAAGCAGCTGATCTTGATAATGGTAACTCCAACTACCACATGACAGCACATTTTAAGCACGTGAGCAGATCTGCTGTTGCAGACCCCTCTGCAGACACCTCACTGAAAGGAAGAGAGAATCCTTAACCCACCAAGGAGAGGCCCAGGATAAGGACCAGGCCATTTCTGGACAAGGGAAAAACCCCTCAGATCCTGCCCTGCCAGTGGTTGGAGGAAAGGGAACAGGAATGGTGTGTCACTGAGCTTTGAAGATGGGTTTCATGGCTTTGAAGAATGCAGACTGCTCAGATTCCAAGCTTCAGTGCTGTGGGTGGAGCTGAAGGAGAATCCCTGCATTTCCCACCCAATTCCTGTGCTTRGACACGCAGAAGCTGTACAGAAACAGGAGATCAGCTGGGAAGCACCCTGGACATACCACAAAGGGTTAAGTTGTAACAGTAATCTGCTTTTAGCATATACACTACAAGCACTTAAATTAYAGAAAGAGGGAAACTCCAGAGGATGAAGAAAAGTACAGTCTATGGCTCACCTCTCCAGGTGTGGGGTTATTACAAATTTTGTAACCCATCCCTGTGACAACACGGAGTTGACTATTGCCATATTTTCATTCAGAAAATGTTTTTTCACTGACSAAGAAAAAGAACATTTCTAACAGGCTCTCAGTCCTATATGGTCAATTTGCAGGATTAAATATTTCTCAACACTAAACTGACTCTGGCCTTTCACCCATTGATAAGCCCTTTCCTTACAGCTCTCTTTGAAATTCATTTTACCTGTGAGTTGTTAATATGGTCAACAGGGAAGGTTTTGCAGGTAACCAACAGACACAATCCACTTACACATCATCTTCTTACCTCAAGCACGTACTTCTCTAAAGATCTGATGTTTTCCAGAGCCTCTGGATCCTGGTGGATAACYACTACTTCTTTCAAAGGATACTGGGGAAAGAAAACCAAACAAAACAGGAACTTAACTATACAGTTTTCCCAGGCTTATCCCAAAGTTACAAAGCTGTTACACATTCCCAAGGCATGACAGGAGATGTCAGGAGTTCTAACCTTGACTGGGATGGTTTTTCTGTCTCTGATGACTCGTCCCAGCTCAATCACAGACTGCAAACAAGAAACGGCACTTTCAATTTTTTTGTCGATGAGATCCTCCCTAGATTAGAAAGGAAACATTATAATTGCTTCAATTTCATCACATCTGTTTCAGCACATTGAAAACATTTTACCCCCTTCTCGAAAATTTCCTGCAATAGATTCAATTATGCCCTGGTTGGGGCAATTTGATAAATTAACAACCAGGCTTTTTCTCTTTCTTTGCAGAGAAGATGAGGAGGAAATAACCTGCTGAAAACAAATAACAGAGCTATTTTTATATCTTTTGTTAGCACCTCTCACAAGGTGGAGAGGGTTGAGTCATTCTACCTATTCTAGTAATAGCCAATAAAAAGCACAATTTACATTAATAACATCATTAGAAGATGCAGAAAAATATTCTAAATAGGGTACTTATAACAACCTGTAACACAACCATTCACTGGATCTCGATTTATCATCTTTTCCAGAAATTGCAGATATTGGGAGCTTGATGTTTTAGAGTTTGATCTTTCCTGGCTTCATCACTTTAACACCCTTTCATTCTGAGGCAAGGCAGGGTTGGGGTTTTTTTTGCCTTTTGGGGTTTATTTTGGGAGGTGGAATAGGGAGACAATTAGGATTGAATTTTTGGCATTTTTTTTTGAGATGACATTTACATCTTGTTTCAAATGTACAAGTAGTCAAGAGTTCTGAAAGCATGGTTTTCCTGATTTCTTGAGTAGATGCACTAATTGGGCAGCTCCTTTAAAACCACTCAGTTATCAAAGCAAGACCAGAGGTATTGGTTAAAAACACAGATGTGAATAAAATGAAATGAACACAGATACTTGCTGTAATCTAAACAGCACAAGTACTGGGATGAAAACCACAAATCCAGTAAGGACTGGCCAGAAAAACAGAACTGCTGAAGCAAAACTTACAACTGAAATATCCCCATCTGCTGCATCAGGGTTTTGAGATGGCATTACCTATTTTGAAGCTTTTGTTCTCCCAAAAGCCAGCCTTTCAGGATGATCCTCCAAAAACTTGGGAACGCGTAAATTGCAAGATAGAATATTTTGCTCCCAGACAGCTTCATATAGGATTACGTGGCAGTATTTCAATATTCCCTGCCATCACTGAACGACATTGCAGAGGCACAAAAGGACAATATTTTTCACAGACTGAATGCAAACCCACAACATTTAATGCGACCCATCTGTTCAGACACTGAGCAACCAAGCCCGACCTCAGTGGGGTTTGTAACGCAGGTGTTGAGCCAAGCTCAGCKGTGAACGTGGCCAAGTCCCTCAGCTTTATCTGCACTAACCCATCATACTGTTCAAGCAGTATTGTCTGTAACTCCATTCAAAAGTATCCATTATTAACTGACAATATTGTCCTTATGCTGTATCAGAAAACCATTCACAGTAAATGCAATGATGTGCTTTGCAGCTCCAGGTGAAACTCAAACTTCGACAATAATCTGGTTTTGAAAAGGCATCTTTTATCTGACAAGGGAACAGCTGATACTAGTTTGTGGAATTTATTGAATCTCCTGTGTAAGACAAAAACCCAAACAAAATGCAACACAGAGGAAATTCGTGCAAGCCACTCACATCATATTTGCATGATGCAGCAGCAATTCAGTCAGCATTTAATGCAGCAAAGAGTGATTAAGCCACTTTTAAATGCTTGTGCTAAGGCCATGCCTGAACTGAGCCCCTGCAAACAGCTCACCATCCTTCCCCTACTCCCTTCTACAGGAGCTCAAACCCCTTCCTGGCAGCTCCCTGATGAGCTTTGCATTCCTTGATTACATATTCTTCACAGCACTTGCCCAGGGAACAGAAAATCAGCACCATCATTATGTCAATCTCCAGCTCCCTGTTGCAATAACTCTCCATATTAAAGCTCTCAGACAGACCATACACCTTCCTCAAAGGATATAGCATCCATAAAAAAATATACCATTAGAGAAGGTTTAAATTTTTAAACTGGCACGTAAAGTATCAAGGTCAGGTCTCCTGTCCTTGTTTTCACACTGAGCTGCAAAGCTGAAGGAAAGGTTCTTCTCTTATATTCAGTGACTAAGAGCAGACAGTGATGCAGGAACTAAATGCAGGAAATAATCCACTGCAATACCAGTGATCTTTCTGATCCTTTAGGGCCTTCACAGGTAGGTACTACAGCTTCAAGTCTCTGCATAGTTTGAGGAGTAAAAAAAGGATATTCCTGCCCACCATAAGAAAATACTGTGAGCTGGGAACATGCAATCCACCTAATTGCTTTCCTATCTACAGTCCCTTAAGCTAGCCCAAATCTACTGCCTAAAAGGATAGGGTAAAGAAAACTCCATGCTAAAACTGAAGAGTGGAGTGTGAAGTGTACTGCAAGTGAAAAGTTCTACAGCAAAGAGACTAAAATTAATCAGAGCTTAATGAACACCAAAAATGAACAAAAATGCCTCAACAATCAACCAAATCCCCACTTTGCCACCTAAGAGCTGCCTCTTACCTGACTTGGGGGAGCATGAGGTAGTGGATGCTCTCAGTGTTCTTTTCCTGGACCGAGGCTGGATCAATGAGTGTTTTCAGATTCTGGTACATCAGCTCAGTGATAAATGGAGTATATGGTGCCTGCAATGTTGCATTCAATCACCATCTTTCCTTTATTGCTTGTACATTATGAATCAGTAATACAATGAATTACATAAGGACACTTCAGCAAAAACAATGCTTACACAGTGTCTGCAACTGTGGTGATATTCAGAATGCAGACTGAAATAAATAATGGACTTCATACTACTTATTTACCTCCTTCCTGATATTTAAATGTTACTTTTGGGCATCAGGTAAGAAATTATAGTGTTTCCTTATCAATCAGGTGATACAGGCCTTCTTTTTACTGCCATGGGCAGATAAGCAAATAAAAGGAGGAGGTGGAAAATGAACAAAGGTGCTTTTACATTAACTACATTAAAGTGTTATTGAGAGTGGGCTGTAATTCCCTTACCATAAGTCTGCACATGGAGAACAAGACACTAAACAAGGTTTCCAAGGCCATAATGCAGTCCTCAGTCCCATTCTCACCCTAAATGAAGAATTCACCAAGAGAAAAAAAGCGATTTTAGGATCAAGGAGTGCACTTCAAGAGGCTTCAAAATTTCCTGTGTTAATGCCATATACTAATGATCCAAGCTGTGTTCATTTTGCTCACTTCCATCCAGCAAGTGCAACAGAATTATTGGGCACTTAGTTTGGTTTTTCCCATAAAGTAGAGAGGAGAGAAATGTTAAACCAGTTAACTTTTGTGCCACTGTCAGGCACAAAGTGATAGCACTTAAAATCAGCACCAACATTTTCTGTGACACCGTGGAGCTGCCATGCATCTTGTTCACAGGCACTGCCAGGATTTTGTTCCCAGTGCAGGACTGCAGGAGCTGATCCCTACCTTGAGCCTCCTGCGGTTCATTCTGACGTACCAGTTGGTCAGAATATCCACAAACTTCACCAACCGAGGCACCACCGTGTACAGCCTGTAAGCTGCAAGGGAAAATGGTTACTGCAGTTCATCTCTGCCCTCTGCAAGCTCCTCGCTTATAAAACAAATTATCATTTGCAGTGCTGGTGGTCAACACAGAACTGGAGCAGCAGCAAGCTCCAAAAAGTGACTATTATCACGTTAAAACTGTATTTTGAACCCGCACGTCATCRTTGCCATGCTCAAGACAAACACACCCCCCACCAAACTGCTTCCCTAATCCCACACAAACACACATTATGGGAGCCTTATGCTTTTATCTGCCTCGTAAAGAGGATAGTGGATAAGAGACTATTAATCGCAGAGGATTTGGCAAATCCTCCACTTGCACAYGCTGCAAACGCAGCCCAGGCGCTGCAAGCTGAACAGAAATTCCTGCAGAACCAGAAAATAAAATTTTCTTAATTACTGCCAACGCTTCCTCCTTTTGCTCGGCAGATTTCAAATGAGACACCCACTTCAACCAATTCTCCCCGAATTAATTACAGTTTTTTACTATTTTTCTAAGTAACGTGGTAAGCTGAAGTAGCAGCAAGGCTGATGAGGTAAGAGACAAACAGAGCTGTATTTTAAAGTTCTGTAGAACTGAAATCATGGAGAGCTGCCAGCACCAAGGTCATCACCAGCATCACCACGCAACAGGGAAACAAATTTCAGCTGTTCCTGAGAAAATCTGGGGGGGATGGACCTAATACAGGACTCAGTTTTCTGAGGAAAAACTTCTATTTAACTTCTCTAAAAGCAAAGAGCTTTCTGATCTCCGTTCTGAATCAGTTTCATTAATCAAGCTGCTACTGAGTAAAATGGATCTTGGCTTTAAAAGCTCCACCACACTTTTCACTGTGTTTTGTGAAACAGAAGTGGTTTTAAAGGCAGGGAACTGGCATTTAAACCTAAAAAGGAAATGCCCAGAAGATTCATACCATGGTGGGGAAGGCATTATGTATGGGGGAATTTGTATTCCTAAAAAATTCTAAGCTCTCCTCTAGCTATGCATTATTTAGTTAGGAGACTAGTTAGAAACAAATTTTAAAATAATCAAAAATCCCACCTTTCAGGGACAGTGTATCTTTACCAAGTTAGCCTGGGAAAATGCACTTCTGTTCTCAATAGCTGTAACCAAATTGTGAAATTTGCTTGTTTGTGACTCAGGAAAAAGCCATGCATGTGCATGGAAACACTACACACTTATTTTAACTTCAGTCAGCAGGAGAAAAGTTGTTTTACTAAAATAAGGGACTGTATTGGGCACTTTAGTAGAAAAAAAATCATAGCAAGGCTTTTTGACTTTTAATACAGAATTTTAACACCCTTGAACCACATGTCAGGTTTCAACACGTGTAACTTGTGCCATTTTCCATGAATAACGGGACTGAGGCTGGTTTCTGATGGGCTGGGTCTCCTTTTCTGCAGCTGCACACACTCTTGGAAGGCAAAACTTTCCCCATCCAGGGCTAGCAGAGGGTTGTTACCCCYGTGGAGTTTTCCAGGAGTTGGAGGATGCACAGGTTCATTCCCCTTCCCCCTCAGCCTATTCAGGTGAGGTCAGTACCACACTGCCTCCCCTTTGCTGACACTGCTGGCTCTTCAAGTGCCAGGAGAAACTGGGGCAGAATTAACATAAGTTGGACTTAGTGGAAACATTTTTCCAGAGGCAGGAGATCAGTGTAAAATGTAGCTCCGCTCTAAAATACACTGGGTGAAATGGAAGAAGCAGAGCCCAGTTGCAGCATTTCTCTGGTCAGTGGTGTCTCCTCAGCACTGCCAGTTTTAAGCCTGTGTGTTTTTATACCCCATCACACCCAGCTGCAGGAATTTATATTTGTATTTATCTCCTTTRCCCAGCATTTGACGTTATCAGTCACCATTATAATCTTCCCTTGTCTCTTCCTGACATTTTTCCTACTGGAAGTGATATGAAGTAGAAAATCTTTTAAAAAAAATCCCCAAAATAGGTTTGTAAAAGAGATTAGCACAAGAGTATCATGTCACAGTACACAAATTCACTGCATCTCATTAAGATCTGCCTGACTGAATTCAGTTTAGGCAGAGAAATAAATTGAAAAATTCTGTTTATTAATCCCCTCCAAATGAGATTGCCACTCACTTGATGAGCACATGATGTTATCTTCATCTAACACAAGACAACAGCATTTCAAACCAACACTACTGTCTGGGAAGTCTTTACATTGTCGTTTTCCAACAGGAATTCTCTTCTCCTGCTTGGAAAGATCTTCTTACTCTGTAAAGATGGTTGTTGACACATCCCTTTTTGTCAGCTTCATCTTCCTCTCAGAAAGCCAGAGCAGAAAATCCAAATTTCTACCCCCATATTCCCCTTCCTGCARAGATTTCTGTTTAAACCACGCACTGATCCAAGATCCCAGGTTCACAAATTCACAAATGAACTTTCTGCTGTGCCTCAGAGTATTCTCTTCTGTACATGCAGCACATAAACTTGCATAGGCTCTCCTTATTTCTGCTTGGCAACACATGAAACTCAACACACACCATCACCAAATTTAATGACAAAAACTTGCAGGAAGAAGCCACAATTTCATCAATGAGAGCCAGCTTTTGTCATATTCCTGGGCTTGGCAGCTGGAGGATTCTTTCTTCCTTTAATGAAGTGTTCTTAGATGAGCTCACACGGATTTTGCTATTACCAAATGACCTGATTTATCTACCATAGCAAAATAAACTCATTGTACTGGTCTTGGTGAGAGTGACCACAACATCAGTTAGATGCAAGAGATGAGGGAAGTGCAGGACTGTCCTCATAAACTCACACTTGGCATTTAGCTGCTTCCTTATTATCTGTTATCCCACTCAACAGCTTCCTTCTTCAAGCCCAAGGCTTCTAAGAATTCTTCTGAGGGCAATTTGAGATCACAGGCAKGAGGGGGGTTATTAGTTTATTCATAAACAGGAATGACAATGGCCAAAGGCACTTTCTTTCCAGTATCTGGGGTTACAGTGCCCTSAAATGCACCAAAACCTCTTCAAATCCCACATGACTTTATCTGCAAGTTTATAAACTACTTCAGGGGGCTCTTGCAGCATCTCCTCTTGGCAATTAATGGTGTCTTAATGTAATATGAGCATTGTGAGGTATGGGATGATGAAAAACCCAGAGAATACCTTCCTAGAGCTCTGCCATACCCTGATACCATCCATCCTGCTGCACACACTCCCACAATATGATTACAAAGAAAGTCTCTCCATGGAACTATACCAGGGAAAAATTTATTGCCAGTGGTCATGTACCTCTCAAAATTATTTTATTCGGCTGACTCGAGCACTGCCCATTTTATCCCTTTTTTTACAGCTTCTCCAAATTGTATTTGGCTTCCTTTTCCCTGCTGTCTTTCAGTAACTATTATAATATTATTAATTGCTCCAAGCTCTGCAGCAGACGTTGTTACAGCAACAAGCTCCATCACTGAGCTCACAGGATTAGCTGTGACAAAAAAAGCCTCATCACTTTCTGAAATCTCATGAACAAGCAGAGCAAAATCTGACTTAACACCCATGAAAGCAGCATTGCATRTATTATGGTAGCTGGTTAAAGACTRCCTTCCTTTTATCGAAGTCTCTCATGGAATTTGGGAATCTCTGGATGGAATGGCAAGTTCTCCACTCCAACATGAAACACCCCCAGACCCCCTGAGCAGAAGTGCATACCTGCCATTTCAGCTTTGAAGAACTGGATGAGGGATTGGGTGAAAGACAGAATCCATTTATCCATGATGTTATTGCTCTCCTTAACTGTGTTCTCATTGTAAAGGAATTCTCTTCCCTCATCCTATCATCAACATAAAAACACAAAGCACATTTCCAAGTCATCAGGGTATATCATGAAACCTCTATATCCAATTACCTGTCAGCCACCACTATTTTGGCATCTTCACTGTGTTACACTGGTTTCCTACCAGCAAACATTAAATTCCAGACACAGGTATGTAAGAGGAGTTATGGAAAACCTGCCTCCCACTGCTGCCTCACCACAGTTTTTAACTGCAAAGGAGGCCAGTGATTTGGGTCTGTTAAAGCAGATAAAAAGCAGTGCCAGTCCTTTCCCTGTGTGCACAGTAAGCCCCAGCTTCCAGACACAGGGCAGGATCCTTGAATTTACATAACTCCTTCATCCAGGAGGATCTGAGGCATTTACAAGGAATGCACTGTGCAGATGGGTTCTATTTGGGGAACAAGCCTAGAAACAAGACTGTTATTTTTTAACAACACGTGACAATTTCAACAGGATAAACACAGATGAACAGGTAACAACCTGAAAAAACAGGTAGAATTTTTAGACATCCAASGTGCACACAGTGCATTTTTGCTGCTTTCCAGATCACTGATGTGTGCACCCATCTGAGAAATGTCATCACTTGCAAGCAAGGCCATGTCTGTGCCAGGTCTGACTCTTTCCCACTGAACATTCTTACAATGGGTTGGAAACAGGGGATGTGTTTGGGKTTTTTTCCTCAGATTTACAAACAGTATTTAACAGCTGGTTTCAAGAGTCTTTAGACTTTCYCTTCCCTCAGAGAGAAAAAAAACTGTTTGGATTATTCGACCCAGAAATTATGGATCCACTTTCACAGTACAAAGGAGAAGATTCATAGGAAAGAAATGCAGAAAAGCAGCAATCCCAGTGTGAGGTCAGCAGTCATTAACCAACTCCAATTAAAGGGGGAATTACAATAAGCATACAGTTATTATTATTATACCTGATCCAGGACACTGGGATTTTACTTTCTCTCTTGCAGGAAGCACAATACAATGAAGAAGTTGCTTAAACCTGTGCACGAAAYCTAATTTAAGTATTATCACCTCCAATAGCACATTCTTTTCCCTAATATGGTGCATAGGAAGGATCTCACTACTTAGAAAGAAAAATTCCATCTGCTGAATTACCAGAACTATCTGCTCTAAGCACCCGGACTTTCCACTGGGGTCTTCCATCCCCAATTGAGCTGATCTTGCAAGATTTTCTGGGATCACAGCAAAAAGCTGTGAAGTACACTTTAGACAATTCAAAGGTTAAAAAGGAGAAACAAGTGTATTTTAGGGGCAATGTGTAAGTTTGTCTGATGAATGCTGTCTAGGGAGCCCAAAAAAAGACTTGTTAAATGTTAGGATCTGGAGTTAGCAGACTTTCTTCCCAAAAGACATTGCTGAAGAAGAGAAACCCAATTGTTTAGGTCAGCTGTTTACTGATTTCTGAAGTCAGCTGCCTTTATTGATTCAAATGGCAGCTCTCCACTTGCAACTGCACACACACTACAAGGTTGGGACTTTTCATTTAGCTCCCACTCTCCCATGAAAGTCTGCCCTAACCTGCTGTCATTAATTTCAGCTGAAAGATTAAAATTGGTTTCAATAGAAGCTATACAATATACACATCAAATCTTCAATTTTAATGAAAAATTACTATAAAAAAGAAATTTTAATCTTGCTTTCACACTGGAAGTGGAGAAACTCCTGTCACTCACCCAGCATTTTTAGTAGACTTCAAATGTAATCTACAAGTCTAAAGCTTTATTGCTTTTGTGATTTGCCTTTCTTTCCATTCCATTTCTGAATCTTTTTTTCTAAGTTGCATTTAAATTTAACTTTTTAAAAAATAACTGTCATGTTACAGAAGACAATCTCCTTGCTGTGGCTAATGTATTCAGGACTGAGTATTCCCAAGTGAAGCATTTTAATGCAGATTCATAATTAAAGTTCCAGTAAACGAGTTAGCTCAAGAAACTGTCACAGCAGCCACTACTGAAAATAACTTTCATGGCTTATTTGCAGTTCTGCTCGTGGTTAGATCTGGGTGGTGCTGAGCACTGCTCTCAGTGACAACCTGCAGCCCAAGTGACACATCCTCCTGTGACAGATCCTCCTGGGCTGGAGCCTCCTGGTCACTCCCACACAGGGGAACAGCAAAGAAAAGGCAGCAGGAGCAGCACTAAGGCAGCAGCAGTGGGACCTGCTGCCTCCAGCTGCTCTGGAATCACTGACAGGAGAAAACAACCAGCTTTAGCAGGGACATCTCAGAAGGATCCTCTCCAGCATACCTGGCTTTAACTGGTGTTCCCAGCGAGGTGATGAGCAGCTGATAATTGCTCAGTGTGCCCTGACCCCACAAACACCACGTCTGGATCTCCAATTTCACGAGTATGAATGCAATAGCATCCCACTGATCTGAGATAAAAGGCACTCAAGAGCACTCTAATCTGGGAAATGAGAGCTGTCCCTCACCTTCCACTCCTCCTTTCTATGTAATAAGCTTGGTCAAGGAGAGAAAGATGCAGGTGATTACACGGTACAAACACCAAATAACAAATTAAGAGCAAATATAATATACAACCTGATCCAACTTTGAATTCAGCCTTGCTTAGAACAAGCAGGCAAAGACCTCCAGAGCCAGAGCCCAGACCTCCCTTCCCATCTCAATTTCCCTGCAGTGCTGATTGACTGAAGCAGCACGAAGCCCCTGCAGCGTTTCCCAGCCGCCAGGGCCGCGTACCTTGTGCTGCAGGATGTGAACGTTCTGCACCAGGAAGCGATAGGCGTTGTACCAGGGCAGGAACACATCCTTCAGGATATCCCTCACCCCCTCCTCCTTAAACCTCAGGTTTTCTGCCCTGACCACGGGAGAATTGATCAGGTACAACCTGCAAAAGAAGAGCACAGCACATCAAAGCTTAAAACGGCACGTACTGAGGGAGTTTCACACCAAAAACTCCAAAGATGACTGCATTGGAGGCATGTAACATACTGAACATAAAATCTAAATTCAAATTCTATATGCAGTATCTTAGAAAAAACCCTGTAGCAGTAATAAGTAAATAGTTTTCTTTTTTACTCTAAAAGTGAAGTGCCAATACATGCTCAGATGCTATCGCAGTATAAAACAAGCAGAGCTTGCAGGAAATTAGTGTTCATCTTTAGGATGGGACCTATTGTTTTGGCAATATTTTGAATTCCTTAACCAGACCCAGTATCTTTCTACTCAATCYGGTTCATTTCCTCAATTAGGAAAAACTTCGAGTCCATTGCAAAGACAGAACTAAGGAGCAACACAAAACAGACAAATCGAAGGAAAAGAGCAGAAATTTACATTTTCAAGAAAGGCACCKCAAAAGAGGACAAAGGATGCACCTCCCATCAATACAAATGTGCCTCAGCTCCAGAGGCAACTCTGAGGAAGAAAATCAAAGATACCAACTACTTATACGAGGGGCAGATATGTCCCTCAGCTTCCTTGCCGGCTGTGAGTTCACAAAAAAAAAATCATCTTTATAYTTTATCCCATCTCCTTCCCCAAATAAACATTCTGTCTACAGAAATAAACTGGTATCTATCAAGTTAACTCAAAACCTAGTCTTACTCAGGTATCAAAAGAACCCAAATACAAACTTCATTGAGATACACCTCATTTAATTTTCCAAATGTGAAAAACAAACCAGATATTTTTAACTTTTAAAGATTGTGGCATTTTTCAATACAAATTTATTAACCCATTTTCTCACATTTTTAAACTTTCAAAATCATGATTCTAAACGAATATAACTTCAGAGGCACTTCCTTTAGGAGGCTTTAAAACTTTAATGGGGTTTGACACAGCACATTCAAGAATACCAGCCCATAAATTCTTCAGGAGAGAGGGCTTCTTGCATAAAAACTAATAGATAAAAATAGAGCTGCCAGAATAAACAGAGAGTAATGCAGCACAGAAATGGGCCTTTTCAGTACTGTTATTGAAAAAAAACCACCAAACCAAAACCATTTTTAAACATAGATTCAGAAAATGGCTTGGGTTGGAAGGGACTCCAAAGATCATCCAACTGAATTTGTATCTGAATTCAAATTATAAATTTACAGAAGTACAGAACAATTACTGGCAATGAACTACTAAGTCCTTAAATGAAACTAGAATGCGTGACTCCACTTAAACCAAACCTTCTATCACAATTATTTATGTSCCACAGTTTTGGTGGTGTAGTGGTATTTTTGGTTTGGTTTTTTCTTTTTGTTTTAATAAAGCAGCCCTACCCTACCTTACAATATGTAAAYGTTAAAAGAAGAGCAATTTCCCCAATTACCCCAATGCAAAGGTGCATCTATTCTATGGAAAGAGAAATAAGGCACACAAGAAAACAAGACTTCCATCAATTTACTTACACCCATTTAGTTATCCACCRGGCAGAAAATAAAACCTTCCTCAAATCAAGCCATTGATTATCAAATTTTCTAACAATGTATGAGAAAAAAATCAAATAATCTCCTCTTCACCCCTCTAAAAGAGCAGCTTGTAGCATTATTTCTTCTGCTTTTTAAGAGCAGGTTGAGAGGAGAATGTAACTCATCCCTTCTAACAGCAATCCTCACCCCAGGATACAGGAAAGCAAAGGGTCAGGTCTCCAGCCCAAGTCCCAGGTCTCAGCAATATTGAAATGTAACTGTTTTGGCCCTTCTTACAGATTTCACTCAGGATTCAAGCTTCATGAAGTCTGAAGTTGGGTTGTTAAATTTACTGTGCTGTTATTTCTGCTGTTTGCCCTTTCTGCTCAATTCCATATTCATTTCACCAACTTATATCTGTATTTTCCGCTGATCTATTTATCAAGCTACTGCTGAGAATACTTCAAAGCTGGAGTTAAAATATACATATATATTTGTGTACTGCAAAAGCTAAAGTAACTCTGCAGGGAAACAGTGCCAAGGAAAAAACCTCAGTTGTAGCTTTTGCTATAAACAGAGAACATCAAGCAGATCAGAAAAAGCAGAGAAGTGAATTGCAGAGCTCCTTCCAGAAATGAGCCCAGGCTGCAATGCTTTTTACTCTCTGTGTGGGTGTAGGTATAAATAAATGTGACATTAAAGAATGAGTACACTGGCAGAAAAATGAATTAGCTTTTTAGAAATTAAAAAAAAAAAAAAACACATGAATAATGGAAGTGTAACTCCTGGTGTTTGAGATTTTTTTTTGGTTTGTTTATAAAAAAGGCATGGTTTTTTTYCAACAGAAACATCACCTGTGATTTTAAAATCTCCAGTATGAGTAACTCCAACTCTTTTCACTCTTATTATTCCAGCTACCAACTCACTGGTACCCTGCCAACACACCTTGTTTATTTGTAAAGAACAACCTTGATTAAATTTAAGAACTCCACCCAACTCTCCACAGTAAACATGTACTAGGTCTTTTAAATGCTAAAGCTTGAAACAATAAGGAACCTCACATTGATTTTTTTAAATTATCTAAARGCAACAACCACCTTCCTCAAATATACATTCAGCTTTCATTCAGCCCCATCAGTTCTGTGTGTAGTTGTAACTCACACAATGTGTGTGATAGTTTGAGGTTTTCCTATCTACACAAGAATTACASGGCTCTAGAGAAATGCCCAAGTGGTGCATTCCTGCAGTTATTAAAAAGTCTTTATTGTACCTTTACCTCAAGGTACCACTTGATGCATGTAGTCAGTGCACCAAGTGACTGTGTAATTACTTTATATGTTCCTGTAATTTTAATGAAACACTTGAACTGTGTTTAATCTCTGTTTGACCAGGACAATTTATCTACACACATTAGGCTGCTCCACTTCTGCTCTTCTGGTTCCACTGCTATTAGGTGCATATTATACATTTATATCACCAAAAACAAAGCACTTTCTCCCTACGAAATGTATAGTATAAACAGCAAACAAATGTTTTGTGCATTATGCAGTGCCCCTTCCCTAAGMCAATGACTGAACAGTGAACTTGTAGTATTGTTATACAATATTTTAATCACATTTTCACTGGGTCAACTCAGACCATCAGCAGCACTGCTGGTGGAAGCACATCAGCTTGGGCTGGTCCCAGCCTTGAGGGWGACGTGACAAGGATAAAGAAAGTCCAGGCACTGCATCCATGGCCAGTTCTTTGGAGTCATCCACCCTTGCAGCTACTTGGCTGCCACAGTGGTCTGAAGTTTCTAAAATTAACTTTTTTTCCTCCTGCTAATTGTCAACCCCCCCCCAGTCAGCCTCTTGGTAGTGACTGCTATGAGCAGAAAGCCAACACACCACACTGAACATCCACCAAGGATATCTCACCTGAGTGCATCAGCTCCATAACTGTCCACAATACTCATGGGATCGGGATAATTCTTCTTCCTTTTGCTCATTTTTTGGCCATCACTAGAAAATACCAGAATGTAGGCATGAATTCCCAGAACTCTTGTAATATATGGATAAAGAAAAAAAAGCCCTTCAAATCCAGCCTAATTTTTCTGTCCTATTATGTTCCTGGTGGCACAGACATATCTTTTTTAACATATATATATAAAAATTTAAAATACTAGCACATCATTTCAGTATAACTGTTGAACCCACAAGAGCAACCGAAAAAAAMCACAAAGCCCAACCCAAGAGGCTCCCAAGTTACAAATCTAAGCAGGAAATCTGTCTTTCCTACCAAAGCTGAAGGAAGATGCACTTGTTTTGAATCAATCCCTCCAACCCACTGGCAAAGCTTCATTTGAAAATAAGGGAAACAAATGTAATTCACTGAAAATTACATCTAAAACTACATTTATCATCCCCTTTAATGTGTGTAACAAGCATAATTTCTTTCCTATTCTTGTTCATTTTCTTCCTCTCTCTATGCAGGACTAATCCAGCTGGACAGAACCCAGTGCAACAGACAGCTGGGATGTGTGAGCCTCTCACTCTCAGGTGCCTCTTATCTTCTGCAACGCTGATATCACCCTGGCAAGCCTTAACAGCTCCACAGTCCATTGCAGATTCCATTTACAATTTGCAGGTTTTATCTGAAACATTCTTTGATTAAAAATCTCTCTAAGGAAGGAGCTGACTGACACCCAACCTGGCGAGGACGAGGCCATTCACGATGACATTCTTGAAGGGAGGCCTCCCAAAAAGAGCAGTGGACAGCACCAGCAAGGTGTAGAACCTGAAACAAGAGACAAATGTAAATGTGACTTTATATACATATAAAGCTAAAGTCTGCATGTCTTCATTACAAAATAAAAGTTTTGTTATGCTGCTTTCCTCCAGCAAAGATAAATTTGAAGATTTATGTGGCAAAGACTCAGAAGAGGAGCTTATTGAAAGTAGATCTTCCTATTTGTAGCACATCATGCTGTTTGCTCAGCTGGGATCTAGTAGTACAGGAAGGCAGGAAAAATTCTAATAGGAAGCATTAGGAAGGTCATGAGGAAGAAAATTGCAGCATTTCCCTCTTTAATACAAAAAAGGGAATTCTGTCCCTGAACAAGCTCCCTGTTTGCTCACTGCAGACCTCTGAGCACGGGACCAGCCAGGACCAAACACAGCATGCAGGACCAGCACACTTTTGTGTGTGTGTGTGTTAATTGCATATTCTTTAGCCTAACAGATAATGGAATATAGGACCAGAGGTATAAAGCAAGTTATCAAAAACAAGAGGAGCCTCCTTCCCATCCAGCCAACAGTTTGATTGGAAGGAGGTTGTGGTTACCTGGTTCAATCAGCCATCACTAGAATATAAGAGAATATTCCCACAACAAAAGGCAGTAGTGGTTCCTCCTCATTCTATTTGATGTGTTTACAATCACTCCATAAACTGGGACACTTTGGAAATCAGTGCTGGAGCAAGCACAGGCACCTATTGTTCACAAGGCTGATATATGATTATAGCTGAGAAATTAAGTGGAAGTGCAGAATGATGTGATAATTTCACACTCAGGAGCCAGAGCCTTCACCAAAGGAGGGATGTGTGAGCTGCTGTAACTGCACTGTTGGTAATTACTTTAAAGAAAATAACTGGAGGGTGGGCCACAGCTTCCCTGGTTCAAAACGAGCACCACACTGACAAGTGCTTAGCAACCTTCAAAGAGAAGGTGATTATAAAGAAGCTATAATAAGGCACAGGGGCTTATGTCTCAGAACTATGTATTTGCAYCAAGATTTAGTGGAGAAACACTTCAGTGGGGGGATAAAAAGTCCATCTGTATGTTCCAAAGTGTTTTTTTATCCAAAAGCAGCCTATAATTGCAAAAGCATTATTCTGACACTGGAGGGTCCTCTGCAAAGGTTGCTGTGTGCTTTCCTGCATTTATTAAGTGACTTCCATGACAACTCTGATGCTCATCTCAGACAGGTCCTTAACTCTCAAAATCACCCCAACTCACACTGCAGGAGACAAATTCTYTTCATTAAACTGCATTTTAATTTCATGAATTTTAATCAATACTCCTCCACCTGCACACAAACATTTGCACTCAAAATCCCCATTTTCATTTTTAACTTTTTTAACAAAACCTCTAAACTGAAATATCTGAGTATTTACTCAGATGACTGACACCTCAACCCTACAGGGCTGACAGTTCATTACAAACACAGCAGTACTTCCTCAGTACTTACTAAAAGGTTCCTCATTGACAATTCTCATATTAGAGCACCTGAATTTGCAGTTAAAAAGCACAAAGCAGAACCATCTAGGAGATATTTCAATAATGTTTAGGAATTCCAAATTCCCTGTGTTAGGAAAACTGTGCAGACAGATTGTGGGCACTGAAAAAATCCAAGGACATTTCACAAATTTTATGTTGTTTGCACTGTCAAAGCCAACGAGCCTCAGCATGAGGGGCCTTAGCTGATGAGAGCTACAAGACTCTCTTTGAGAACCTGTGATCCACATATTCTGATGGAACCCTTCTGATTCTTCCTCAGGTTGTGGTTTTAAGAAAATTCACCTCATTCACTCTGAATATGTTAAAGGAGTGTCTTTCTACACATTATTCTTGAAATATCTTGTCCGCAGACACATTTGTTTCCTGAAAACTTCCTCAACTTCTCTCTGCTGCTTCACCTTCTGCTCACCAAATCCCAGTCTGTTTCTAGGTATGTCCTTGCAGATGAACAGCTGTCAAACAATAGCAAAATAGCCTTAACAGGGACAGAAATTCACTTCTTTCCTCTACTTCCCACCTAAAAGGGAGAAAACATTCCCTCCCTGTTTTCTCCTTGAACAACTGTGGGTGAATTCATGATCCTGTGGGTTCATGCCAAAACCCTCCAGCTGTGAATTCCCTGTAGGCCACCACATTGTGACCATGACTATAAATCCTGCTATTTTCCCTATACACACAGACAGAGCCTTTCCTACCACTCTGCCTGGACTGCCAGTCTCCCAACCCAGCTACTGTAAGATTTTATCCTGTGGCTTTAACAAATATAATTCAGCTGCTTCTCTCTCCATGCAGAAAGTCATCAACAATATCACTTCCCTGGCCAATCACCTTTGTCACATTAATTTTCCCCTTGTCTTCCTTGATTTTTTCCCCCTCCTCTGTGGAGTGAACCAGAAGCCAGCAGACCTCCACCTCCTGAGCCTTTCCCCACCTCTCAGTCCTCACTTCAAGCAGCTGCAGCTCTGACCTGACACAAAACCAATCTCCATTCTCCATCTTCACACTTTACACAGGATGTGTCAAATACAAATCACATCCTGTGCTCTTAACACCTCAGAACTCACCAGCTTCTTGTTCACTTAGCCCTCACATCTTAATTCCTTCTGTCTCTCACAAAACGAGTGCTTTACTACAAATCACCCAAYGCTTGCTGTTAGCGAAGCCCCAGCTCATTAACAGCCAGGAGCACCGTGGGAAAGGCAGGAGCAGCAGGAATCGGGGAAGGTGTTTTGATTTTCCAGCACAAACAGGTGAAGCACACCTGGCTCTGGGGAAGACTCACAGGAACTCTTATGCTGATGTCAAGAACTAAAAGCAAACTACCCCAGAGTGCAAAGTGACAATCTCCTCTTGCACAGTGACTACACGAGACAAGTCTGAGGGCTCACACCAAGGTGGATCCACAATCACAGTCACTGCTGGCATCAGCATCAGGATTGCTGTTATTCCAGGGACAAATTTCAGCTGGATCAGGGACATGACTCAGCTCAGCCTAGCAGGGAAAGGGAAGGAAACTGCTTATCCACATGTTGCATTTATTATGTAAAAAAGAAGAGGATTCTACAGACTGAAAACATGGTAATTAGTGAGTCCAGATGCTGCACTGCATTCAGGTTTAGGTTAATATCCTAGAGAAAGGCCAACTTGTGGAAAAGTTACAAATGCATCTTTAACAGCACCAGAGAGCTGCACTGGACACATGACACACTGATCCCTTCATCTGTGGTGTCTCCCACACATGCTCCAAAGGACATCCCTGAAGAGACTCTGCAGTCAGTGTGTGACACTAATCCACTGGGACATCCCAATCCCAAACAGCTAAATCCTGAAACCAAAAATTCATCATTCCTCCCATATTTTTACTTGAATTGTAACTACCAGGAATAGATTTTGCATCCACGTAAAAATCCCAAACCATTTTTAATTCTGCTTAACTTTTCCAATTCAGTATCTCCCTTGCACAATGGTAGAATAATCATGTTGTACAATTTTTTTATTTTATTTCATTCTCTGTCATCTAAATTACAACAAATGCCCTTTGATCTCTATAAAATGGAGCAGTGACAAAATTCACTTTGTCCCCGCCTTTTGCATGCATTTTTTCTTTATCATGTGTTCTTTCACTGGAAAGAAAAACAGCACAATTTTCTAATTTTTCTCCAGATAGAAAGAATGAAGAGAGAAAACTAAGTTTTAAATTCTTCTTTTACTACCCACAGTACTTAGCTGTATACTAAGAACTTAGATAATTTTTTTCAAGTTTCACAAGTAAGATGTTTTCAAGCATCACAAGTAAGGGGTTGAAAACTGAAGACATCTTTTGCTATAAACATGAAATTTAGTTGTCTTTGACATGGTGCCTGCTTTGGTTGGTTGGTTTGTTGGGAGAGTAGAGGAGTGGGCAAAGGGGAAGTGCCAACTATATTCCAGAGGAATTTATTGAACTCTTAATACCTCAAGTTACTGGACAGAAAAGTTCTGCTTGGACATAGTCAAACTTACTGATCCAGGAAACACAAAAATTCATCTTAATATGTCAATTTTCATGGTCAACCTCAAACTTAAAACATGGAATCAACACTTTAAAATGCTAAAACTAAAACTCTATGTCTGCATACAAGTATGTATAAGAGCATTACCCACAGAAAATCAGAAAAAAAATTTCACCAGTAATTGGAAAGGATTTATCCAAAGTGAAATAAGCAGGTGAAGTTTACAGTTAAAAATTTGGTTTTTTTGTAAACTGTAAGATCTCAACAGCATGAGGCTTGATTTAATTTTTTTTCTGCACACATATGGACCCAAAATTCAAATTTAATCTTGGGGCAAAAATTACCAGGCTTGAAATCCTCAAAACACTGACTTCCATTTCAACTGACTCAATTGCAGCTCTGTTTCTAGTAGGTAACTCAAGTTCTGTGATAATTCAGCTCCTGAGATTTTTCCTTACCAGGCCAAAGATGTGCCCTATTACCTAATGATGCTTTCCATAAGAGCTGGGAAGATTGCTTGCTGATATTCTAACTCCACAACGTTTTYGTCAACCAAGCTTTAGACTACCTTGTGTTTTAGTTTCAAAAACTAATTATACACTTACACAGCACTAAAGATATAAAAACATTGAAGTAAATCCATTAAATATTACAAAATGCTGTTAAATAAATATATTAATTATTAAAGTAAATAGTAAAGCATTAAAGCRTTAGRCACAGTGCAATAACATCCCATAACAAAGCGGCACAAAATTACCATCCTCGGGTCTGGTCGATGCCCTCAGCAATGAAGTCGGCAGGGAAAGCATCCTCGAACTCCCTTTTGTTCTGGAAGGGGTAGTGGGCCTGGGCGTAGGGCATGCTGCCACTCTCAAACCAGCAGTCGAACACCTCGGGCACGCGGCGCAGGGAGCCCTTCCCGCGGCGCGAAGGGATGGCCACGGGGTCAATGCTGCGGGGGAACGGCACAAACCCCCAACAAAACCCACCGTTAGGAGAAGGTAAAGTTATGCTCGTACGCTAGGGTGACAGTTGTTTACCGCTGTTCTGGCTTTAATTTTCATAATTCTTCAAAAAGGTCAGCATTGCCTTTGACAATCTCTATCATTTTTGTATTAACATCGTTCAACACAGAAGAAAGGAGAATTTACGTGTGTTAATCACAAATCCTGTTACAACTTTTCTGTTTCCCCTCAATCTRTTTCCCAGGGGTTGGGGTTTTTTTATGTCTGCTCATCTGTGTCTAACACCCAGCGTTCAGTCTCTGTGACCCACCTTTCTCGATGGAGATCAGTGACTTTCACTCCAGACAGCTCTTCCAGTTCTGCCACTGAACCAACACAAACCACCTGTAAAAGACACTCAAGAAATTTAGCCAGTTATCTGCACAGCAGCAATTTTTTTAACATCAGACAGGAGACTTGTAGGTCAGTCAGTATCTCCTGTAGCAGTTGATAGAGCTGAAAAACCAACAAAAATTTTGTATAAGGGTCTCCTTCTTCAATCTAACACAGCTGCAAGTGATGTTACAGACCACTGCTCTGATTTAATACAATTCATGTTACAAGAACTGGAGACTCCAAAGCAGCAGCAGCCTGGCAGATTATCAAAAAAGGTGGGATTTTGTTTGGGGTTTTTTTTTCAAACAAACCACAACCAACAACCTCTGAAAATTCAGTGACTGACTTTTATACAAATGGGATTTTCAGATTCCAGGTTCCTCTCCTGAGTTAAAGTGAACAGCTTATTATCCATGTAAATGTTCCATCTCAGGTACACTAAACTCTACATGTTAAAGGCTTCTTATTTAAAGTGAAGAAAGGATCACAGCTATCAAAGGGGTTGCTAAGAAAGACTTTTCTTGGTGTTGTTGCATCAACACACTGTTAAGAAAAAAGATTTCCACACCAGACTTGCACTGACATCATAAAATGTTGATGAAACAAATGATTCTGAAAAACTGTATGTCAGAGAGGAGGAGAAAAGCAAAGCTTTGTTGTGTTTTAGGTTTTACTCAAATTGAGCCCTCCCAGAGCCCTGTGGCCTTCTCCCATCTGCAGGACTCACGAGCCACAAGCTGCAAGACAGGCCTGGATTTTGGAGATCCTGTCCCACATGCCATCAATCCAATTTAGGATTGCCACGGAAAAAACCCAGGGTTTGACAGATCTGGCAGGGAAGGAGTTAAAGGCAGCACCACAATGAAGCTGTAAATAGGCCAGACATGTTTCACATAAAATAACTAAGTTGCTCTTAACATACCAAAAATCAGAGCAGTGCTCAATTCCTATAGCTTGTCTTAAACATATGCACATGTATACACATGAAATTGTGACTAAAAGCTTTTGGTGTATTTAATTCCAAAAAACTGTCATAAATTACAGAGAAGACAGAAACTCGGTCTGATTTGGTTTTTAAGAAATCATTTTCCTAGTCTGATTCAACAGTTGTTCTGCATTACTAATCACCATCTTCTATTGTTAAAGTACTTTCAAAATGTAATTTTTTCATTACTTAAATATGGGGGTTTTTCGGTAGGAAGTGAAGCAGAACAATGATTCCAGCAGCCTGCAGAGTGCACAGCAAACCACACCAGGGGATTGATCCCAGGTAAAAATACACCTTTATCAACAAACTATTTTTAACTCAGATCTGTTCTTCCTTCATGTGGCCCCATAAGCAAACACAGGCTCAAGTGAGCAGCAGCAGGTGCTTAGTTCAGCACTGCTGGTGGAAGAAAAGGTTTTAATAGTGGAATGAGTAAAAAATACTCTTAGATACACCAATTATTCCACCTTCATTAAGCTTTATATTTGAACATACTTTCACACTGAGCTCTGAGTGAAAAGCTACTCATTATTTGTTACTTTTTGAACAAGCACTTCAATGCTGAAGCCAAATTCTGAATATTGATGCAGAACTGCACCCAGAAACCACTCATGGAAGAAATAAACCCACGTTCACAGGAAAATCCAACAACCCCCAGAGGAACACAGATATGCCCACACTGAATAAAACTGCCTGTGTCCAAGGCAGAGGATGGAGCTACTCTGTCCCAAGGGGAGCTCATTAGATACTGGAAAGCAAGAGGAGAACGCAGCAAATAGATGCTAATCAAATTCAATCCCTCATTAGGCCGCACCCACTCGTTTCTGCAAGGAACAGACAGGCTTATGCTCTCAAATTAAAGCTACTGCTTTGGATACATCCCTTCAAGAGCCATGCCTGCTCTAACAGCCTGGGCCCTCTCCCTACCACTCATTTGCTCCTCTTCCATTTTACGGTTCAGCCGCATCCACTACAAAACCAGCTCTACCAAATTCAATAGCAGCAAAGACTGAAATAAGTAGGCTGGGACTGGGGGCTGTTCTTCAGCACCTCTCAGACCTAACGTGACACCAGAGTTTATGGTTAACCACTCGTAACAAAATGAACATTAACATTAGATCCAGAATTGTCCATGTCAATAGGAAGAATAAAACCATCCAGCAGCATTCATGGACCTCCATGTTCCTGGGGCACAGCTCTGCAGTCCTTGCTAAATAAAAATATTTGCTTTGATGGGTTTGCCATTTCAGCTCTGTTCAACTGAGGGGTAAGGAGTGCCCACAGAAAGAAGCCCACAGAGTGTGTCAGCAAGATTCCAGGATCTTCAGAAAGCAGCTTATGAATATTAAATAGGAGAAGAAATGACTGCTACAGTCAGCCAGGAGTGGCCTTAATGCAGCCTCAAAGCAGCCCAGAAATGGACCTGGAGAGGCTCCCTCACCCTTAGGAGAGCAGAGCCAGAGTCCTCTCGTTCTGCTGAGCAAAACTCWGTGCACCCAACCTAAGGTAGGGTTAACGTGAGTGACAAGCCAGGAAACAATCAGAGAATTTCCACACCACCACTGAATACTGAACACTGTAATTTGTATGCAAGTCCTATAAAATTAGCCCATGTCTGCTTTACCAACTTGGGTGTTATATTAAAAAATTTTATTATCTAACCCAAATGAGATGTGTTCCTCCRCTGAGGAAATCGTTGGGATTTGAAAGCTTAAAATGATAAACTGTCTGCAAAAATGTGGCAATAAACACAAGCTTCAAAATTTAACTTCCATTATGTGTCTCTACCTGATAATTATGCTAAAAGAAAACTAAAATAAAACTGTGCGAAACCAGTTATTGATCTGTAATAAAATTCACTTTAATACCAATTAATTCACCTTACTGTATATTAAATAAGGAATTGTTATTACTTCTCCAGGATTTAATATGCAAAGCATAATTGTGTGCAACGAAGTGTTCTTCTGAGAGCAAGACAAGAGGAGCTGCTCTGCAATCCCACATGGCACCAGGCTGCAGTAAAACTGGAGTCAGGGAATTCTGAGGGACTATCATTACCATGAGAGCAGATGTCACCTAGGCTTTACGTTCCACATCAGTTCCAATTTGTTTCTCAAGCCCTATCTCACATGCATTAAAAGAGAGGGAATATTAAAAAAAAAAAACCTAACTTAAAATTTAGCTTGGTTGAGAAGCTGTACTCAGCTCCTAAAGCACAACATTCAGACTCTGGAGCAAACAGAAATGTGTARCATCTATGGATAAAAATAATAGACCTGTTGGTATTTCCATCATTATTCAGAACACCAAGCCCCGAGGAGTATTTGCAGCTCGTTTCAAAGGAAAGGTCAATTTTCCAAGTTAGACATCATTTTGTTATTAAAAACTAACAAATCAAACCTAGAAAAGCAAAAAAAAAATCTGTACACATAGGAATACAGATATGGGGAGATTGGAGAGAAAATGAAATGTTATTGGAGGCTAGCAGTGGAAGTAATGAAACCTTTACACAATCTTTTTCAGCTGTAGAATGAAATACCCAGGCACAAAACTGAAAGCCTTTTTATTACCTAAAAAAAAATGTTGTATCAAACAAAGGACTTTAAAATGTTGGATAAATGTGAAGAAAGTTATGGATAAATTGTCAGTCTTCAAACTTTAACTGTTATATGAGAGACAGAAGCACTTGGTTTGTCAGTAATTTACAAACACACTCACAGCATAAATAGAACCCAAATGCCAAGGCTTTCTTAGATACTTAAATCCTAATTGCTAGAGTATCTCCCTCCCTCCCCCAATATCTCCCTGCCTACCAGCAAGATTGCCAATGAAGAGCAAATAAAAAATGCTTTATGGTGCACATCTAAGCAATAGCAAGTTTAAGACCATAAAATACTTCTCCAGCAGATGTTTTCCTACTCGAGGTCTTTCAGGTCTAAAATGAAGAGTAAAACTTTTTCAAATGAACAGAGATAACAATAAAGGCTTGGGATGCTGCCATCAGTATTTACCTTCCCTGGACATCCTGACATTGATTACCATTTCCTACTTCCAGCACGAGAAAGGCTTATCATATGTGTCTAATGGAATTAACCCAGCACAAAAAAATAAGAAGGAAAACAACACACAAAAAAAACCCCAACCACCACCCATTTTATCTTCTGGAAGAGTTTTAAAACCATCAAAACTGTAAAGCATTCACTTGTGCCTTTTGCTTTGTGCTACCAACTGCAGGCTACCTTACAACTTGACAACACTCATTTCTAGCATTCCCATTATACATTTTCATCATTCCACTAGATTCATATTTTTACAGTCTGCTACATTCACATTTGTGGCACTACAAATATATATCTTCACTGTTCTGCTGTGGTGGACTTGCTTTTATGCCTTCAGCAACTCATTTGGCTTGAAGTAACCAACCACTAGAATTCCAAAAGCAGACTGAAAGGACTGAGTTTGAAAAAAAAACATATAAAAAATCTCTTCCTTGCCATTTTCTCACTGCATTTATTATTTCCTTTAGATTTGCCATCACTGCAAATTCTTCCGGCAAAGACAAGATTAATTTTAATGTAAAAACCAAGAAAAATTGCTTGCAGTTTTCAAGCAGAAGCAAAGAAAGCCTGTACAGGCACACAAATGCAGCCATAAATATGCACAGATCTATCACCTACTATATACATATAAATAGACATAGACAGGTTATACAGATATGCTGTTAAGACATGTTAATAGAACTTCAGACTGCAGCAGCCAGAGAACCACCAAAATAAGCAAACAGCAAGTACAGACAAGTTATTTTACCAACTGTAACCTTTAATTTACTCACTCACCTCTTCCAAATCCTCGCTGACCCACAGAGGGATGGGGGTCCCCCAGTAGCGGTTCCGAGAGATGGCCCAGTCCCGGGCGTCCTTCAGCCAGTTCCCAAAACGCTTCTCCCTCACAAAATCTGGAACCCTGTGCCAAAAATAACAAAAGTATTAACTTATCGCTACGTTCCACTTAAAAAGAAAGCTGATCAGAAGGGTTCTATTTGATTTCATGCACCAAAAAGGTTCATTTCAGCGTTGATATGACTTGGAGCACGTTCACGTTACAGCACTGGCTGCTGCGAGGCCTGTGGAGGTGCTGCCAAAAATGTAACACCACTTCTTCTGCCTTCTTTTGAACTCCAGGTAAGCTACAGAAGTGAAAAACACCATGCTTATTTTACTATAAAGTAACTCAGGAAAACATGTGCAACATAAAATAGATTCATTAGAGAATGAAAGAGTGGCCAGAAGCCCTCAGGACAGTCCAGCACTGGAGGATTATGGCTTAGGGTGGTAACACTACTGCTTAAACCACTACTGATTTTGGTGCTGAATGAAATTCCCAAGATTCAAAAGCCTGGAGCAATAGCATTAAAAGGCACCTTGGATTATGTGGTGGCATCCAGGTATATGCACATTACTCAGGTTGATAGATCATACCAAAAAATCCTTTCCAAGCTATTTATCATCTCACTTGGAATTACCCAATTAAAAACCAAAACATGCCCCCAAACAACAAAACCCTATCAATATCTGCTAAAACCTCATTTTGAGCACTAATGGGCACTGAGGGATGTTAAAGACAAAATTTCACTGTATGAAAGTGTCTTGGAGCTCAAAGGTTAACTCCAGAACATGATGCCCTGCAAGGTTCCTGGATGTGCTAAATGGCCTGGTGGTTTGATGAGAACCATTTGTTTTCTCTTAGGATGTAAACAAACAATTAACTATTTATCCAATGATTAYGTGCAGATGAAGAAAAGCAATGGGTTTTATGGTCAACACGCTCCCTTCATGCCTAAAGGTGCATTTAAAAAGACCAATCTCCAGTGAAACTCACAGAAAGAACAATCTTAAAACAGTGTCAGAGGCTGTGAAATAAGCAGCTCAGAACAACAAAGGAACTCTGGAACTGAGTGATTGAGCAAATCATGGCAAGTTTTGCTGAGGATTAGGAGAGCCACAGTTTCTAAAGGGGGAGCAGCCAAACTGCAAAACACACAGGGTCTCTTCCACCTTTTCTTTCTGAAGCCCTTGGTCCTCTATCAAGTATTTCTTTTTGAAGGAGATTTTTAATCACAGATCAGTCCCAAGAGTAACCAAGATTAAAGGATCCTTTAGAGGAAAAATTAAAAGAATRGGTTCACATGACACACTGAGGTAGGATTTGGCCCAGCAGCAGGAGATTTATGAAATAAGTGTGAACAAAAAAAAAGGCAAACTACGGATGAAAATAAAAGCTACTCTCTTTTAAAAGTTTTACCCACGATGATGCCATGTGGAGATCTAAAGGCTTCTTGATGCCAATGTTGTCTCAGGTGGATAAAAACTACCCTCAAAAGCCTCACTAAATATCAGCCTGAAGTTGCACAGCTTCCCTAGCTATTTCTGGATTTACTTTCAGCTGCAAAGTTGTCTTCTGTAACACTTCTTGAACAAAAATCTAATACAAAAAAATCTTAAACAAACTCAGTGACTCATGTTTCACATGACATCTGTAGCCCTGCTTTGAAATTTAGAAACGTATACAGGCTTTCCCAATTTGGTTCAGCGTGGGACTCATTACTATTAACTTTCTGTGGTGACCTCAGGAGACCCTCTCTCCAAACACAAGTGGAAACTGTACAAAGTTCATTAGCATTTGCCCAACATTCCACTAATGTGGAAAACTTCTCTTTACATCACTCCTAAACTAGTTTCCATTTTTCAGAAGTTGTTAGACACTGATTAGCTGAAATTATTAGTCCCATTTAACATAGCTAGAGGCTGAGACAATCCCCCAATGACATTAAAATGCTAAGAGTTTCAACTCTGCCTCCTCAAAACATGCATGAAAAATTAACTTTATCCCCAAAGTGGACATTAACCACAAAAATGTATGTGGTGTGATCTCTCTCTCTGAGCTATGAAAGCATATAATTTACCTCTTCTGGTAAAATTGTCTGACCCTGCTGCCAGTTTTCAGTGGAACATAAAACACAAGCCACTTCATCTCCTACGAACCACATTTGCAACAATGATCTATGGCTCTTCAGAGGTACAACACAGAAACAACACTGACACAGCCATCAAATCAAATAAAAAGAGCCTGTATCTCACACACATTCTGAGCCCATCACTCAAAGGAAGGGTTACTTAGAGCAACTGGGTTTTGCCACCACAGAGATGGTGCCCATGGGCACTTGGGATCAGGCTGCAGGAGGGATCTGCAGCAGGGAAAGGCCATGCCAGGCACAGTTCTTCAAGTCTGGAGCCTATTTCTTCTACTTAGTCTCACTAGATTTAGCTCCAGATATCTCAGTTTGACACTTACCTACATATCATAAGGAAGAAAAATATAACCAGAGGCATCTTCTATTTAAATATTTGATTAGGCTGGGAAAAAGATTATTCTCAACAATATTGTTCCTAACACCTGATCTTTATATACACCAATTCCAGGTTAGTGTTCCTATAGGGTTTTTTCAGTTTCTTTTAATCCTATTCTCTAAGATATTTTCTTGATATACTTCTCCTGTTAAATTTTCAATACCATCTTGCCACAGGCATGTATTACTTGAGAAAGCATTTCTTACTCTTCCATCTACACAAAGCAGCTCCAAGATAAATGAGAAGCCCTCTCCCATATGCCAATGCACATGTTTTTCATGTTTAATCACACACCCATCACAAACCCTCTTCAGCTTGAAAGCACAAATGTCAGGTTCCTGCTGGTGGCACTGAGTTTGCAGTTGGGTGTGACAAGAAGGTGACCAGTTCTACAGCTCATTCAGAGCAACCCCCTGGACCGGCACTGGATACATTCACATCTCAGGAAAGGTCTGAGATCTGCACCAAATAGTTCCATGAGGCTGCAAGTGAAAGCAAAGCAGCCATGTCTCTGCTGAAGCAATCGTGCAGCAGCTCCTAAAACTGAGCTGTGAGAAACAGGTWTTTTTTATTTCCCAACTGGCCTACAATTTGTTTGACCTTCAAATTTCTCTGCAAAATGGCACAGATAGGATTTCATACTTCTTTCTCTGACATTTAGCAAGGTTAAGGAGACTGCTGTCTCAGCAGATCAGGCAGCTCCTGATTCATGGGTGTGGAATAGTGTGGGACAATTGCTATTTCTCCTCTTGGCACCCAGGATAGGGCACTAAATAAACTTCAGGATGCAGACACTGCAGCAGTTGGAAAGTTCACGGAACTGAACTTTACAAYGCAAAGGAATAAATATTGTTTTGTCAAATCATAAATTAGCAAGATTTTGAATCCAAGTATGTCAGGTCCAACCTGTTGGAATGCTCCTATCTTACTTTCCCAACATCAAAACTTTATCACACAGGTTAGAGATAATGAAAATTTTTCATTTGCTGCAAATTCCCATGTTCATTTTTGACTGTTTGTTCCTATTTTTGAAGCAGATTTGGGGTTTTGCTAAATTCATTGCTAAGTCCTCTGCACAGTCAACTCCCACATCCTTTCTTGGTAGCTACTCGTTTTCTTAGTGTCTAAAATAACAATTCCATTTGACATGCAAAAAAAAAAAAAAACATGAAGAGCAAAGCAAAACCCAATCCTTTAACAACATTTATTAGCTTATTACAACAGGAACCATTTTCTTTGCCTTCAAAGTCTACACACCACTCAACACCCAAGTCACACAAGCAATGTGGGCATGGATTTGAAAACAGCAATTAGTGAGCACCTTCAATCCCACAGCAGGAATGGGTAGTGCTGACAGCAAACTACCATGGGCTGACCCAGCAGGTTCTCAGCACCAATAAATACTCAATGAATAGCATCAATTAAAATGAATAAATTTGCTTTCTGACTCTTGTCTCCAGAGGAGAAATGCGCAGGATGCAAATAAAAAAAATATTCTAGGTAATTTCATAATCCAGAAGGAAACTTACTAAAAGGATTAAGACATCTGTTCCTTTTCTGGATATATATTTTGAAGCCTATTTCTTGTGCTCATAACACAATTGCAAATACTGAACTCTGCTTATTATTCCATCTCAGAGCTCAGATGTGCCATAGTCATGGGATGCAGGAATTGTCTCAAAGCAGCACCATCCCTCTTTTCTGTAAACATAAACAGCACTGCCAAAATAAAACACTGCCTCTGCACAAACCTCGTGTTTTATCATAAGTTTAACATTAAAAGCTGTTTAAGATATTACATAAAGATAGACTAATCCTTTCCCACTCTTCATTGTTCATCTCACCAGCTGATTTTATTCATGACATTCCCTGCAAAACTACAGCACCTTTATGTATTGGTTAAGATTTACTTCGTAATTGCTAATTAAAGGAGCTAAGACGATAAAGTTGATAAACAAAACACTACCTTAAGTAGTGTGAATTAGGGAACCTAATACCAGACTAAGAAATCTAATGCAGCTTTGGTTCTGAGAGGATGGTCCCAGATCTATCCTTGCCTTTGGCAAGCTGGTAACTTTTGAAGTGCCACCTGAAATCAGGAATCAGATTTAACTCTGGAAAACAGAAAGTTACTCTTCCAGAAGATAGCTGAGTTGGAACAGTAACACCAAAGGTGATTAAGTACTTATTCTATGTCATCTCTCTAAATATGCATGGATTTATTTAAATTCACAGCATCAAAACTGGGGGTCAATTTTAGGTGAAGAATTTGGCTTTCTTTTTACAGATTAACCAACCCGTCGAAGACAAAGCCTTAAATGCCATTATGTTAATTTACTCTAATAACAAGCCTCCTTCAACATGCCCTCAAATTGATTTTTAATGGTTTTTAATTCAAGGAGATAAAATAAGCAACTATTCATGCCCTTTTGACACTTTAATTAGCGCCAATCTATATCATGGACCTAATTAAACRCGGGGTGGGGGAGGCGGGAGGGGAGGAGAGGAAAGGTCAGTGTTTGCAAGGCAGAATTCCCACTGCAGCAGCCTCTGCTCCTCAGCCCGGGAAAGCCGCGGGAATGGTGCAAACCCCCAGCCCCCCTCACGAGTCCCGGGTGCCTGCGGCGCGGCGCTCTGTGCCGCCGTGCGGCTCGCAGGGGCTAGGCGAACGGCGCTCTCCATCGTTTTGGTCTCGCAGCGTTTCTCTYCCCTCTTTTCCCCCGGTTCCCACGGCAACCGGCGCGTGGCGGGGTGACCGCCATGGCGCTGCGGCCGCAGCCCCTCCGTCAGCGCCGCCCTGACCGCCGATCCCGCCGCGCGCCCCCGTTAAAACCCTGCTCCGTCCCACTCGCGCGACCCAGGCACCGCGCTAATCGCTATTAACATGCCTTATCTTATCAACAATCCCTGCAGCCTGAAGCCAGCGAGAAGCGAAGCTTCCACTTTTCCTCCTTCTGCATGGTTTCCTTGGGAATATTCCAACAGTTACTGTCACAAAGTACTTTTATCGGGCATCGGCACTCAGGATCCGTTTCAATCCACATATATAAATACATTTGCATTCCTGTGACAGTGGCAGACATTCAACGYACTGCAAATGTCACAGATTTACCAGCTGTCCAAAAAAATCGTGCTGGAAGTGCTCAGTGAACTGGCATTTGGGGGGTTGTTTAGTAAGCTCTGACTTGAAGCAAACAACAAGCTTTTGGGGACTCTTCCCCGGGACTGAAAGTACCTGCTGCATTCATGGCATCATCAGCAATCTCTGCTCAAGAGGCTCAGAGAGGAAACAGCAAAATTAAAGCAGAGCAGAACACAAGCCATCAAAATCCACTGAACAAGCCTCAAAATTCACTTCTAATCCTCAACCATGTCCGATAACAGACAGTAATAAAACCTTCTCTAAATTAGACAAACACAAGGCGAACCCTGCAGCAATTTTTTTCACCTCCTGCTGTAGGCAATGCCACTAATTTGGATTTTTTCCTCGGGAAATGTTGCCATCTAGTGACTCCACGTTGCTGTACCCATCACAAYTGCTACTAGAGGGAGAACCTCATTTGTACTCACGATTCCCAAGTAAGAAAAGTGTGACTTATGACTCAAGAGTTACAACTGCACGGTGATACTAAAGAAAAGAAAAAATTAAGAAGCCTACACACACCATGCATTTAAAACTGTTCAGATAAGATGTATTGATTAATATTAACAAGCTAAGAAAGAAAATATCCCGTGAGACTTTCTAAAAAAAAAATAAACAGCACAAGGAGGAGAAAGGATACACTGATTTCCTTCCATTGCTCTACAATTCTGCCGTGACTTTAAATTCTGTTGCCCCGCTACAGACTCAGATTCCTCATGTGAGCAAAAATGACAAGTTTAGTAAAACAAACATTTGCTTTCTATTGAAAATGGGCTCCACAGCCCATCCTCTGCACAGCCTCAGGGTTTATGACACAAACAGGCATCGTTCCTGATCACATCACACCTTTCGACAGGTGGGAGACAGTTTTGTCGTCAAAGATTAAAATGAGCAGGATCAAAAGCTCCTCCAAAGATTGATGTGCTCGACTGGCACATGAGGAGACACTTGGGCTCACACARGAGCTGCAGGGAGCGTGTGCAAAACTCACACTCGTAAACGCACTCACAGCAAATGTGTTGTGGGTGGCATTTTCAGCAACAACTAAYAGCTTAAGTGATGAAAGTCAGAAAAATAATAACCTTCAACTCTACATCAAGCTCTTTATTACAATGCCTGAATTTTTTGATGGTGAGAAGATGCCAGAACAAAAGGTTTGGCTCCTTTGAAGTCCCTGACTGTCTCCCATCACTGCCTTCCTTCCACTGATGCTTGTTTTTCCACTACCCCAAGTGCTGCACATCTTATTCAAACAATGTCAGAACTGCACAATATCTTTAATGTAAGAAGCTTGGCAACAGTTAGAGGTCAATGTTTCAGGAGTTACTGAAGTAGAACTTTAGGTGAGGGAGGTTTAAAAGAAAAGAAAAAAAAAAAAAAAAAAGAGTTTAACGTTACTATTTAAATACAAACTACAGAGGTCTTTTCTACCAGTCTGCAAGTATAGAAATATTACATCCATTGCCAGAATTATGAGCTACAGTAGTTTAGAAACCTAATTATAAATTGTACTGATTTATTGGTAACAATAACTTATAAATTTGCAATTTATACCAMCTTTGAACACAGCTGGCAGGAATTAGTCCTATATTGTAATTATAATGTAAGGTGGCCTGGCTTAGTCACTCATCTGTGGGTACAGAGAAAATGCTCATTTCACAAACCATTCTAGAAAATGATGGTGACAACAATTAAGGCTGAAATTCAGATAGCACCTTGGTGCTGCATCCAACTCTCCTTATCAAAATAATAAAAAGCCACAGTCTGACAGGCCTGGATTTTACTGCAGCCAAATCTGCCCCTCTTCATCTCAAGCCTGGCAGTGGTGGGTACCTGAATGCCAAACATAAAATAACCTTTTCAATTTAAATTTTCTTTTAAATAATCTCAGTTATAAGGTAGAGAACATTCAGTAAGGGAACGTGAATTTAAGGAGGAAACACAGCCCCCTAAATATTGTTCCAATTCTGCATTTTCACCAACATCCAACACAACTTTCCAGTCTGATTARAGGAAGGTTGGGACAGAGAAGAGGGGTTTTTTTGGCTTCTGGTTTTRCAAAAATGTTGGCACATTACTCATGTAACCATTACTGGAAGTGATAGTTAAGCTCATTTTGAAAAATGAAGACAGAGTTGCTGGTTTTAATAAATTTTGAATGACTGTGGCCTTTATAAGTTAGGTAATTCACTAAAAAACTAATTAGAAATGCAATCAGGTTGCAAAGTTTGTCCAACTATGTTTAATYTATTTCATCAGAAAGGGTATCTATCAAGAGGGCAGCTATTCTTAAGGGACAATATACCTATCAGTCATTTATAGAAATAAAAAAAGCAATGCAGTCAAACCCATTTTGTAAAGGTTAATATAGTCTGAAAAGCATTTATCCCCAATYTTCTCATTTTCAGGACATGCTGAAGCCCCAGAGAGTCCAAAAATAAATTTTTAAAAAGCTACATATTATTCCTGTGACACTTTCAGAGATCAAGTCTCTTCAAAAGCAGAAAAAGTAGGTTTTGGGAAGGATGGAGTTCCCAAATTTAAATAAATGAATACTGAAGAAGGCCAGCAGTCTCAATGCCAACTTCAGAAGMAACAACCCAAACAAAACTGGCATCAGTGGAGCACACAGGAAGAAAACCTTAAAAACACTGCCTTATTCTTTTAAAGAGCTGGATTTCAAAAGCCAACTTTAGGTAACAAAGGCTACCCAGTATTCAAATTACTATGAAATCACATACTGAAAATATATATTAATATTATTTATTAATCATTTGTGATAACACATCTCTACTTGCAGCCATATTCCCAACAAAAAGCTTCTCAAAATCCCTAAGACCACATGGTTTTGAGAGAAGTCCTGAAGAATCAGTTTTATGTTCAATTATGGAATTATGTTTAGACTCAGGAATTGCCTAAGGGACATATGGTTCTCTTAATTCCAAGCATTTTGAATATTGCCCAATGATGTAACTGCCTGCTCTTCTCACCCAGCAGAGCAGCTCCTTTGCTTCCACTTGTATCCCCACTACTCAGCACTTACAAAAAGCACCACTGAAAACCCAAATATGTGCATGAGGCAGGGTTCAAACTCAYTACTAATTCTTACTAATGTCTCCTGGATGAATGGAGGTCACACTGCAGCTTTTTCTTGAAGCTCTGCTTCTGGAAAAGCAAAACCATCCCATCCATTCAAGCATTTCCTTAATAGGATCATTGCATTTTTCTTCTGTTCATGTGAAAATTAAGTATGCAGGTCTACTGCCATCCCAACAGTGAAAGCATCTTGAGAAAGCTAATTAAAGCTAAGAACAAACACTTTCACCCCCTCTCCAGCTTCTTTTTCCCCCAAAGAAGGATCACAGTATGTTCTGCTATGGCAAACAGAAAGCAACACTTACTAATCTATAAACTCTTCTGACGTACCCAGCCTGGTATTGCTGATTGGCAAACCCAGGCTGCAGCATTTCTGGACAGTCTCTATCATGGATCACTGATTTTTCCCACAGATTCCAGTATTTACAGTGCTTGCACCACAAGCTGCTCATGGAGAATTTAATTGCCAGCTACTGTCCATGARAAAACACAGCACAAGCTGTAATTGCTCACTGAAAGTTGAGTCACCTTCTTTAACACTGAGCTGCTGACAAGAGGCAACTGTGGGGGTGAAGTGGTTGAATCCCAGCTCTCCCTCCAGTCCTCACGTGGAAGGAGTGAATGAGGTTGTGATCTCCAAGTTTTGCCCACTCGCTGGGAGGTCTCAGCCTCCCAGGCACAAGTGATTGATGAGAGGAAGGGAAATAAAATTATAGCTTATGAAGGTGCAAAAGGTAAGGTCCTTTTGTTACCGAAACAACACAAACCCAGGACTGAGTCTCTAAATGGCCACCAGCACCAACAGTTCTCTTTTACTACATTTAATAATGCAGTTATCTAAAACTCATCTGCTGTTTTCTACACAAATTTCACAAAAGTATTTTTCACATTCCCTATATACATAAAAAGATTTTTGCCAGCAGTAGAAGTTTTTTGTTTAAACCTGTGAAACTGAGTTTACTTATAATTACACAACCTAGGGCAGCTGGGTTGGGCTTTTTGTGGTGTTTTAGGGGGAGGGTGGGTGTAGGTTTTTCTTCAAATGCACCTCTCATGCTGAATTGCTTAGGTTTGTGTAACATGATTGGAGGGCACTCTTAATAATCCTGTAGTGTATTTCACTGTAAATTAGTAGRAAATATTCAACCTTGATAAAACTGAGGTAAAACACTGCTTAGAACTGGTCCCAGCCCCATTCCAGCAGCATTGGCTCAAAAAGACAGAATGGAAATACGAAGTAGAGTGAGCACACCAACAGTGGAATGGCTTTGGAGGGTTCCAGCACACCCCTGCACACCTCCCCAACTCCAGGCAAAGTAAAAAAAACAAACATGCAGGACACGTTACCAGTAGCACTGGGCATTATTCTCCAGCAGCTTGTCCACCATGTGCTCCACCCTGACAAACCAGCTTGGCACAGCTTTGTAGATCAGAGGAGTATCTGACCTGGAGAGGGAAGGTGATGGGGAAAGGAACAAAACAAACAAAAACATTTTAAGTGCTACATTATTTATAAAGTGCTCTTTAATATTTAGTTTTTGCACATGACAGTCCCCTTTCCACAGACTGAGTTCGCTGTTGCTGAAATATTATCACAGTTAAAAGGTTGGGGTTTGTTTGGTTTGTTAAATTACACCAACTGTTACACTTAGCTGAGCTCCTATTTTGAAATCAAGTCCTGAAAAAAWATTTTATGGCCTTCAAACTTGAAGTAATTCAAGGAATTTGTATAGCAAGAGCAATCATGAGAATGTTCAAACGATACTCGAATTTGAAATTTGTGCTCCTACATAGCACAACATTGTGAACCTCAGTAACTATTAAAATGAGTCACATTTGAGTCTTCCACATGAGCTCATTCTGCATCTTTTTTTATGTGTATATAGACCTGAAAAGCCAGGAAACATTAGGCTGTTTTTACTATTTGCATTTAAAATAATAACCATAAATCCTAAAGCAGTAACRGTACCCAGGGTTAAGCAGAAAAAAGTCCCATTCCAGGAGAAGAAGGAAAGGAAGAGATCCAGATAAACATATAAAAGAAGTTTGAAATATATCTTAACATATTCCTTACTTCAGTAAGCAATAAAAGGAAAATTCATATGGGAGGAGAGCAGTTTCACAACCTGGGATTGCTTAGAAATGGAAAGACTATTGGCCAGAGCACAGACTGAGCAATTCCCTAAATTACTCAGTAAAATCACTGTTTCCAAGCATCCRACTGCTCTAAGTCCCAACCCAGGCCCTCATTTATCAGTTCCAAAATAACTGCTTAAGGTCTTGAGCAACTGTTCAGGTAGCATACATCCTTCTAAAGGACCCTGGGATCAAACTGTGGCCACAAGTCACTACAGGAGACTTCAGACATTTCCAATCTTTTACATCCATCCCATTATTCCAACTTGAAGAGGGAGACTGAGCCTGAGGGAATTGAATCTGTCTGTGGGTACAGAGGAGCATCAACAACACTGAGACAAGAAGCTCATTCCCCTTTAGCATCAATCCACCCCACAAAATGCTTAAAAATACTACTTTGGTTCAGAACTTGGCAAGAGACAAAAATTCACCAAAGACCCCAAGAAACTACTGTTATCTCCTCTATGCAGTCCTTCCTACAAACAACCCATCTTAAAAGTTTAATGCATTTTACTGATATCCTCAGCAAGGACACATTTAAAATGCACAAATTACTGGAGGTTTAATGTAAATTAAAATTGCTACTGTGCCAGCACTTCCTAAAGGTACACCTGCCTGACCAACAGAAGAAAGAAAACACACAGCAAAGGTTGGTCAAACCTTAAAACCTGAACTCACAGTGCACAAAGCCCAATAATAAAACCCATATTGCTTCTGTTAACACTGTATTTCACGAGATATTTCCTTTTAACTATAACCTCTATGTTTCAATGTGTTTAAGCACTGAAGTACCTATAACCTTAAATGAAAAGGTAACAGCTCAAAGTAATAATAATGTAGTTGTGTCCTAGCTATGAAATGCAAACCTACTGAGCTAGAATGGTTTGCTTCTCAAATTTAAGTCCTAACAGCTAAAAAAGTGAACAGTGCAGTTCATTCCTCACACAGCAGCAAGATCACAGTAAAAAAGAAAGTATTCCCCAAGCTACAAGGTATTTTGGTTTCACTGAATATCTTGTTTCAGATGTGCTGAAGAATGATGAATTGCCATCACAAGATCTTGAGTAACTGGAAACAAGAAGAATAAAAACTGATATTAAAAATTTCTCACATGGTCTTAACATATTGGAAAAAGAAAGTTGGGACAACAAAGTGGCAGCCAAGCTCTGTGAGGAGAGAGCAGCTGCATATCAGCCTTGGGGCACTGAGGGGCTTCAGACAGAAGGATCAGTGACAAAGGGCCAAGCAGGGGAACCATTTCCCAGGCTTTCAACCTGAGTTTGTAACACCTGATAACCACTCCAGGCACCCACAGGGCTCTGTCCCACCTACACGAAGGCATTAAGAAAGGGGAGATGGCACAGTTTCCCTGAATATTTTTTTTCTAGCTGTACTGCCAAGCAGTGCCTCAGCAGGAGGCAGGAGAGAAACACAACACTAAAATGTACCCAAGCAGTGACACCTTACACATTTCTGCCCCTCATGACTGGTGAGAAGGTTGAGGAAATCAGACTCAACTGGACTTCACTGTAGAATCAAATGAGAAATACCAATTGCTGGGTTTTGTTGTCCATCAATACAAGGGGAAAACCAGACATTAAAACAGAGACTGATGCTTACAAAATTCCTGCCTAAACATTCCTCTCTGTCTCAACTGAACTAAGTTTTGTTCCCCTTACAAATATATCCTCTAGAAACACATCAGAGGAATCAAATCACAGCAACTTGTGATCTTATTCTGTTTTCTTGCAATTTAGGAACCAAATGATCAATAATTGAGCACGTGCTATAAAGATGCATCTTGGCTTYGCCTTCACTGTCTTGGGAAAGACAAAGTTCCTTATCTAGTGGTAGAGCTTCCCAACACTGCTTCCCAAAGGAATGGCAGGCAGGAGCTGTGAGGGACACACCAGCTGTCATGCCCAACATGTTATTCCAGTTGCTAAACTGCTGCCCACACCACACAAACCCTCAACATCTCACAGAGCAGTTTTGACCAATGCCCTCCATTTCCAGCAATTCCAAGGAAGACAAATTCTAACTGAAAACTATCTACTGTGTCCTTACTAAGTTGTTGTGTTTTTCTCTTTCATCTTTTAAAGTTTAGTTGACAGAATATTACTACACAGAGAAGGACCCTAATTTCATGGTATGTAAAAAAATGAAGGCAAATTTCTCAACCAACCAAGGATTCAACAGCTGCCTGGTTTCAGGGAAAAGCAATAGCACATTAAGAAGAGTCTGATTTCAAAGTTTTCTTACGTTAATCAAAATAACTTATAACCATGTTCAAAGTTAAGAACTACTCTTCCACTTTTAGCATATTCCAATTATGGTTTGATTTGTGATGGCAGTGAAATGAGCTTTTCAAGTAGAATCCATTGTTCAGTTCTTCCCACCAGATAATTTGCTGCTAGGTGCTGCCTGCAACTTATCATCAATCAACAAAAATGTCAACAGAGTGGCAGGATTAAGGATGTTCTACAGAATCAGCAGTTCTACATCCCTGGTTTGTCTCAGAAGGCCACGACTGGGTATCTGAACTGCTGAACAAGAAAAACACAAGCCTTGCTTCATTTTGGGCTGCCATTGTTCAAAAACTGTCCCAAAGCATCAAGGACGTAACACTCAAAGAGCAATTCCCCTTCTTCCTCTAGGCAGCTGCTAGGAACAAACCAATCCTGCTGTTCCAGAGCAAGGAAAGGTTATTCTTGCTATAAATTAAAGATAAATGCACCCTGCTAGAACACCTCACCTGGCAGAGTCAGAGCCAGCCAGACAGATGAGTTTTTATCACAGTTATTTCAGTGCAGGTGCTGTATACATCAGATAGGACTTAAAACCTTCGAGCCATTTCAGATAATTAAATTAGATATTTTATTTTAACTTTGTCTTTACTGGTAATAAAAGTTTAATACTCCTGCTAAAAGATTACTGAAGATTCTGGTTTTAAATTTGACATTGTGCAGTGATTTTTTGCAATAGCAACTGTAGAAATTTCAAACCAAAGAGGACACTAATAAAAACAGGTTTTATCTCTAGATTAAATCTGTCTAGCCTGTAATCCTCATAAACAAAACTTCTTATGTTTGTTCACTAATACTGAAGGCCCATGGAGAATTCCACATGGAGACTCCCCATGGAGATTTTCACACTATAAGCAACTTGGCTTCTTTCAAAGAAACAAGTCATTTTACAAGGTTGAAAAGAACTGTAATTTAGCCATTTTATCCCAAACATGGAAAGCTTTAACACAAACATCTAAAGACATTCTGTAATATATTTATTTCAATACAACTCCAAGGATATCAAAAAAATCCTTTCCCACCACTCAGCTGCTTAGAAAATAAGCTTTTTTAGACTTTTTGCAAGAAGTAGGTAGTTAGCAGTACTATCTGGAACACTGAAAAATTAGTAACACAAACTCCAAATCACACCTGTAAAATCACAAATAGAAAAAAAATTCAGTGCTACACTTAAATTCATCAGATTTATGGTAACAAAAAAATTGGAGCTCTCCTAAATCCATAATCTCCATTCATGTTACTTTTAGTTTTCTTAGGAAAGTTAAGCAGGTAAAGGGAGGGGAAAAAAATGGGAGAAACCTGAAGAACCTTCCAGTGAGAACCCTCAACTCCAAGCCTCGTGCAGGTCTGTCCTTACCTCCAGCAGAAGGGGTAGCTGTGCTGGAAGGTTGAGCTTTGAATGAGCCGGCCCTTCTCCTTCAKCCATCTGATGATGTGCTTATCTGCATCCTAAAAAAAACGACAGGACATTTTCCTTGGAATACACATTTCACTCTCTCAGCAAGCTACTATAGGATTCGTCTCAGATACTCGAATTAATTAAAAAAACCCGTATGAATAATCCAGCATTTACACACACATGGGGAAAAAAAACAAAACAAAAACAGAAAGCTTCTATAAAATTTATACATTTCCTGCAGAGGCACTGTAAAACACTAAATTTGCAAAGTTATTTGCTCTCCAAACCCTGTTTTCTTACAGTGTCTTCAATGTGTCTCTGGTATCTGGATTAATTAAAACATATAAAAAAAAGCATCAGTTCCTTTTTACCCTTAATTCTGTTTCTCCATACACGCAACTGTGTATAAAATTCAAATTTTCTGTAGTATCAATACAAGCCARAACCTACATTATTTAGCATCTTAAATATTTTATTGAGTCTTCTGATTTTGGGGCAGGAAGTCACATAGTGCTTTTTACCTAATATTTAAACTTTCCTACACCACATTCCTCTAAAGTGATTAAATTTCAGAATTGGAAGCATATTTCATAATACCTCACTAACTAACCAGGATTTAAGCTGGAAGTAGAAGTTGTATATTCATAATTTAAGCCAATCTACTGAAGTGACAACAYGACACTAAGGAAAAAATATACAAAGATCCATAAGAGAAAAATTCAGCATCATAAGAAAATTTCCAAGAGCCTCAAGTTCAGATTTCTACCAGCCAGAAGCTAAACATGGAGCCTCCAGTGTCCTCTTATTTGCCTTTATATAGAGAGCAGGAAGCAATGGTAGCTGATTGAATTCTCAACTTCATTGGAAGACTTAAAAATCCTGTATTGCATTTGTTTACCAAACTGGAGCAGCAGGGCTAAAACCAATTTGTTTTCTCAAGACATGGAATTTTAGAGGCACTCCCTACTAGGGGAGTATCTGTAGCAATCTGGAGCTCCTGTGGGTTCCTTTTACAGGGATTGTCTTGCATCTATTGGCAAGTAAATTCCCATTGTACCACAGTCCACAAGTGGGGAAAATGACTGGATTTCTCCCTCCTAATGGGCCACATTACATTGARTGACTGGTAGAAACTTAATGATGACATCTGGGAATTCAGAGTCATCCAGAGGTGAGGGAGGCCTCTGCACACATGCCTGGAGACTCTGGACATGACAATTCCATCAGAAAAAAGCAAAGAGTGAGGCTCTTTCTGCAGTAGATGCAAACAGTATGGAATACTCCTTTTCCCTTCCACTGCAGATACACGATATTACTTGCATTTCAAATTCTTTATTTCTCAGCTGTTGTAATAAACAATTCCAACCCTGTTACAAATGTTAAAACACATTTTAATTTATGCAGATACCAGACACACATTGAAGACGAACCCARTCAAAGAAAGCTTCTACCATACATAAAATGTATCTTGAATAAAGACGTATTTTACTTCCTCCAGGCCCACTGACCTTCACATACTGCCCAGCAAAGTCAGCCACTTCTGCTGTGAAGCAGCCTGATGCATCAACAGGACACACAGGCACAGAGTCCTTCTGAATGATATTGAAATCCATGCAGACTCTGTAATCATCCTGCAAAAGAGACAAGCACCAAGCTGTAAGAATACAAAATACTGGTTAAAAGATCCCTCCCTCGAAACAGAAATTAATTACTAAATAGAAAATGTGGTGACTGGACAAGAATACTCAGCCTTCACTAATCCCAAATACATGAGTAAGACCTGTTTTATAGAACTGCAGCTTTATTCATCTGAAAAATTATGATTTCTTCAGACTAGATGTGTTTCCTCATCTAGTACAGGGGATATGTGCATGTTTCTCTATGCACAAAAATGCACATACACACACATTCATTTTATGTGTGTAAGTACACACATACACACATGTAGTGAACAGCTTCGGGCTACCACTGCATGACAAAGGAACTCCCAACCCCTCCATCCTGCTCCTGTCCCAGCCAGAGCCTGGATCTGGTCAGCTCAGCAGCAAACATGGCATTTTTCAGAAGGCAGGTTGTTTCGATCAATCTAATTTTGGCATTTCACCTAAGAAATCCCATTTTCTGAATGTCTTAACAATCCAAAGCCTTTAAACCTRTATTTCTCAATCTTTTTTGGCCCATAGGCAGTGTTACTGACCAAGAACCACACATGGACAACATCACAGTTTTTTTCCTGGCCACTCTCCACTTCAATTTTTAATTTCCTGTAGCAGTAACAAGAAAAAAAAAAAAAAAGAAGAGTGTTGCTTCAGACTTTCCTGAACATAACTGAAAAATAATGGCATCATAGAAAACATTAAACAAAATTAGTAGGGGAATAGAAAAGTTCAGATTTTAATTTCAAGTCTGAGGTCACAGTAAATCCCTATCTTAACCAATTTCACCAACTGCTTACAAGACACACAGCAGCTATTTCAGGAGCTGCATCTCAAGCAACCTGGAACCCTGACCAAGCACAGCACACCAGAAGCCAGTGTGTAAATACACATTCCCTAGGCCAGTGTTCCACAACTCCCCGAATTCTCCTTCCCTGGATCTAACCACCACAGGTGAGCCAGCTCTGGAGTGCCAGGGCAGGGTTTCCAGGTCCTTTGTGGTCCTCATCCTTTACCTTCAACTTTCCCCATTAATCCCTGTGGCTGCCAGCTCCCTCTGGCCAGGCCTGGCGGGTGCTGCCTGTGGTATTTTACGAGGATGACACTCATCCATAGGGACAGGCAGTTGGCTGCTTCATGGACCGAGGCATTACATGCAGAAACAACAAACTCCTTCATCTCCAGCACTCCCACCAGGGCCCAGCCTCTTCCCCCTGTCCAGCAGCTGCAGAAAGCCAGCAGAAGCGTTCACCCAGCTCCTCCAGCCACGAGGTGACCGAGACAAGCCCCTGCTCTGCTGGCCTTTCATCAGCTCTTCTTGCTGAGGGACTCAGAGCAGGCTGTGGGCTTTAAAAGATGGGCCAGATGACAGAGCTGATGTCAGCCCCGATTTGGCAGTGAGTTGTTCAAGGCTTTGAAGAAGCAGCCAGCACAGACTACAAAGCCTGGCACAGTCACAACCCTGCTAAGACATCCCAACAAACCTGCCCTCGGCAGCACCTCGGTCAAGGGGGGCTTCAGCTCCACCTGCAGCACCGATGCAGCCAAGGATACACAAAGAGCTTTGCTATCCTGGCTTTCTGCAGTTATCTCCTTGCTTTTAAACAATTTGAACTCAAATGGAAGCTCTCCAGACTGAGCTGCCATTTGATTTAATGAACATTTCCTTCAGTAACCGCAACACAAAAATATATTCAGGCACGTACAAGGAATCTGCAAGTGCTAAGCTCAAATAAGAGCTAAGACAAGTATCAATTCTTTCCAGGAGAGGAGTTGAGAGTGTTCACTTTTGTGCCTTAAAATCCCTCAAAAGATTACACATAGAAGTTGTAATAGACAAAATTAGTAAGTAGAAACAGCTATTAAACAGCTCATTTATGAGAAAGCARAAGCTTTTTTATCTGAAATTTTAACAAAACAACAGAAACACAAAGTCAAAGGTTCACCTTCAGCACCTCAACAAAAACCAACACCACTTTTGCAAAGTACTGAAAAGAAAGTGCATCAGTAACAGACCTATGAAACTTGTATGACTCAGACTGAGCAGGCACTAGAAGTATTGCAAATTAAATATTTGTATGCAAATTGAAGTGTTACTAAAGCTTTTTAAGTTGACTGCAGGTACATCTACATAGGATGAAATGCCTGAGCAGCTGAATTTTAGTGTCATGTTAATCTGGAGGTACAATGAGTTTACAGCATTTTTAATACAGGTTTGTCTTGTTCTGTGAGCTTTAATTTTGATGTCTTTTGAACTGAAATAATAGAGTGCTCTGATATAGTGTGGCAGCTTGTATTTGGCAAATGCATCACACAAGACAATGAAACTACCTCGAGTTTGTTCCACAGATCCTGGAACTAAATGAAGGTGAATTTTTACTTTCAATTTTGTTGGAGAAGGATACATTTCTGAGCTATCAGCAATACAGAACATGTATCTGTAAGTAGCATTTAAAAAAAAATAAATAAAATTCTGACTTTCCATCTCTGTTTATCAAAGGGACTAACTTATATTGATGGGAAGGAATAGAGACAAGACACGAGGCTTCCTGKGAAGGACTGTGCTCTGTTTCTTCTCCTCTGACCCTCCTGCTCCCCTTCCCCCTTTCCTATTCACCTTCAACACAACAGGAAGGTGCAGAGGAGCCAATTACCTGGGAAGACAATCCTGCCTGCCATCATGAACTATCTCCTTTCTTTCATCTAGGCCTGTCTAAAGGCCAGCATTCAATCCCAACACGTGTAACACTCGGTATTCCACAGAGCCTGCTGTACAGTGATGAATTCCTGAACCTAAACCAGGACCTCTGTGAGCCTTTCTGAACAGAAATAATCTGTGGGCTGTCAAAACTGAGCTACATGCACCCCAAAAAAAGGCAGCAGCATGAAGTGCAACATATCCTGTGCACCTTCCTTCTGAAGGCAGCACAGCCCATTCATTGACTCAGGCCCCTGTACCAGGCATTACCTACTCAAACCTCTCCTTAGCTGACAAGTGCAAAGTTTYGTTTGTGATTTCTGTGTACTTTTTCCTCACACACAATGTTTTATGTATTTTTCTCTTTGCAAAGCATTTATCTGATACTCTCGGKTTTTTTTCTAAAGAAAGCCGTTTTAAAAGTAATTGCTAATTTCCCAGGAGAGAGAGAAAAAAAGTATTTTTTCCTCCGTGTTTACGAAGCTCAGTGGGCTTATTAAAAAAAAATCAAATAAAAGAGGGCAGATAATCCTTGCTCTACGTGGCCAGTCAACCCTTCCAACAACTTGAATTGTCTTGTGCAAATACACAAACCACTCTTAGAGCAGCCAAGGGAAAGCTGCTTCCAGAGCTCCTTCTCTCCTGGCAGCCTCTCCCCTTCCTTCCCTCCATCTCCCAGAGCAAGAGCTCCTGACTCTAAACCAAATCTCACCCTCACCGCTCTGGCACAACCAAGATTCAGCTCTAGGGGAGAGTCTGAGGAGCAGAAACGTGACAGGTTTTATACTCCTGAGGACACTTGGCCAGTCACCATCATCTCCTTTATTAACTGCCCACTCTAATTTTCTTTATTCAGAGCTATATTGAGCTGGCACATCTTCTCCTATCGATGTTCATCTTGACAAGGGAAACACCACCACAATGGATGTACCCTTCAGAAAAAGGCAGGAAGAAAAGGACGGAAGAGGATGGGCTATTTCACAGGAATACAAAGAGCTCTGTTGCCAATGCCAACAGTTTCTGGAAATTATGACAGAGCTCGTGGTCCAGGGATTGCTAATTGCTAGGCACTGCAAGTTTTTTGAGGGCATCTTTGGATAATGGCTGAAGACAGGACATTATACAAAAAGGACAATGAGCCTAAACTAGTGCATTTAATTCAAGTGTCTAAAAACTGAAATGATTAAATCCATGACAAATTATTCCTCTTAACCTTAAAAAGAACAGACTGAGGGAAAGGACAATAAAGACAGGGAAAAAAAAAAAGAATGGAGTGCAACAAAATCCTTTCACACAAAGGGATAAAGTCTCAGGACAAAAGCAGTGAAAGCATTTTCTCTAAAAGCCCAGTGAGTAATGAAATACAAACTCTGAAGAGGGGCAGTGTGCTGAGCAGAACTGCTGTTCCCAACCAAAATTATCACTTAGCAAAGCCAGTTTTGACTGTCAGTGCCACAGATCAGCCCTTCTCGAAGCTCTAGCTTTAGACTTTGAGAAAAGCTGAGATCAATGACGCTCAGAAGATACAGAGGTGAATTCAGCTCATACACCACAACAAAAACCAAATCAAGGGACACAAAAATCTCCAGCTTAGCACACAAAAGGCACTGAGTGAATGGAAGAGCTCATTAGAATACAACACTACATGATATTCTTATACCTTTAAGGAGCAAATGGGAAGATTGTTTAATATCAATCACCCTGAGAGAGTCCCCAGGAGCTGGAAAGCCAAGCAACGTGTGCTGGACAAAATTAACATTATRAATGTGCAGTTCATACTCACAGCACCAAAATAGGGAGCCTGGTGTACAACTCCTGTGCCTTCTTCCTCCTTCACATAACCATCCACCACCACAGTAAAGGCACCTTTATCTTTGCACTGTAAAATAAAAATAAGCTTTTATATATGTATATATATACTCACAGGCAGCAAACTAGAATTCTTAAGAACCTGGAAGAGCCACAAACCACACAAAAGAGTAAAGAACTGCATCAAAAACAAGTGACACAGTAAAATGTCACCCTCCTAAGATGACAATGATTTCCCATAGCCCAGACACCTGTATACTTCATTTAAACAGTGTCAAATGTGATTAAATCTCACACGTCTCCAGAAGGCCTCCAAGTCAATTACCCTTCAAGCCACAGATCTCCACACCGTTCTGTGCTTAAGAGACTYCAAATCAATACACTCCTGAACGTGAGGATACAACCAAGCAAGCTACAGAAGTCTCCCTGCATTTTTTTAATGCCCACTATACCTCTGAATTTAAAGCCTGCCTTCGTAGTCAAACATTTTCCTTATTTTCTCCAGAGAATAAGAGCATGGTGAACATCAAGTAAAAGCAAAGAGAAGAGAAAATCCAGAAAAAAATTGCTAAGAAAAGATATGACAGTTTTCAGTGGTCTCAGGATGTAGATAATGAAAAATGAAGGGTTATTTTCTATTCTCTAAAACAAAAATAGTAAAAAAATATTACTGTAGTCACAGCTGAACCAAATATGTTACAAAATATTAGGTCTRGCTTGTTCTGAAGGGAGATATTTTGAGATAAGACCTCCATTCTAAATAAAAAATTGTAGATGCCCATCTGCTCCTTACAAGTACAGCAGGACTCACAAAATGTACCCATTCCAAACCTCAGATCCACAGTGCAATTTTTCAGATTCAGCTGTGTTTGCCTTCTTTTCTCTGGAAATCCCAACAGCGCTCCCTACAGAGGTTTTCCCACCTTTGCTGACTCCTGCACATGSTTCAGAACAGGAGGAGTCACGAGTGACCAAATCCCTTACAGGAGTTCACAGCTGCCTGGCCAGCAGTGCTGTACTTCTTCTCTTTCAAAAATTTAATCCATTTTTAATCAGATTTTTTAAAAAAATAGATAAATTCCCTACCTCCTCTCCTAGTGCTAGATATTCTACTATCATCTGTGGTGCCAGACTTAATGCAGTGCTTAAAAGCTGCACAGGACATCCAGATAAATCTGATATATCAGCAGGTTTTTTAGCAAAAGCTTTTAACTCTTCAATGAAAAACACAACAGGTCTGTGACTGTTATCCAAAGTCAGAGTTATTCTCTTGTGAAGACAAAACCTGTGGACTTATTAGGCAGACAAGAGACACTCACCASATGAGAAGATGAGAGAATGCTGCCTATTATTTATGTATATTGAAAGTTCCTCTGCAATCTGAAATCAAACTTCTATTTATCACACAATTTTTAGTCTGGGTGTATTTAAAATTTAAGGGGGAAAAAAACAGAGAAAAAAGTCAACATTCTGGTTTTTTCAGACTTCCACTAGGATTTTAAAGTACTTTAAAACAACCTGGAGTTTGTTATTAGGACGTAAGATCTTTCTATAATATAAACAAGGAATATTCAGAATGGATTTTATTTTAGTCTTTGTATCCTGCATCAAACGTTTTCATCTTACCTGAATAAAGTAGTCAAAGAGTGGTTTGTATTTCTTGCCTTTAAGAGCAATGCCAGGAAACCTGAGGAGAAAGATTCACAAGAACACAAATTAACAACTTGAAAATTGCTTTTTTCCCTATTTACTTCTTCCCCATCCTTGACAGAATTTGATTTTATAAGGTGAAGAAAAAAGTATTTCCTTAAGTTTGCCTCCCACCGCTTTGTAATTTGGACTTGGACAAAAAAACCATGTCTCTTAATGCAGGCACACTTGTACCTGATGGACTTGCCATCAAACAATCAATGTAAATTAAGAGAGGAGTTGAGCATTAATGACAAGCTCTTGATGGTAAAGCTGGGCAAGAATCTTCTGGATAAAACACAATATTCATAACAACAAAGCCCTAAAGCTCAGCATGTCCAACAGATCTAAATAATGATCCAAAACACCTGAAGTTCTCTGTCCAGAAGGTTGTGACAGGGCGTTGCAGCCTTGAAAGCTCAGGTGCCTCATTGATTATTCTAAAACTGAGCATCCAAACCCTCCACAGGCACCTCAGAGGCTGATCCAACACAGCCAGGACTGACTGAGGAACCAACTGACCAACACAGGAGATGGAAGGCAGGGATGGAGCCTGCAGATCTGGCTCCCTTCAGGCTTCTGACAAGGACAGTGATTAAGTTGGGATTTGCAGCTCAGAACTCTCCTGAAAGCGCTTAAATCATCCAATTTCAGGGGGAAAAAAATCCAGCTAAAACATAATCTACTAGATGGGCCAGCTCTCTGACTGTGTCACAGCTGTGGTCTTTCCCTGCACTCTTCTTGATCTACAACTTCCAAAACAATGGTCAAACCATAAAACACTTGACTCCTTCAAAGAGGGGGACTCTTCAAAGCTGTTTCACTGCACAGAGAGGACCTCGAGCAGTATTTACTGCCAAGTTCAAGAGCAGGACTCTTCAGCTCAGCACACAGAATATCCTCTAGGAAAAGGGGAGATTTCTATTCTAAGCCACAGCTTTGCAGATGGTTGATATGTTTTTATATTACAAACAGCCTTAGGAATGTTTGAGGTGCTTAATCAGGATCAGATGAGAGGAAAGCATCCAAGTGCTCAGCCACACAGATGTGGGAATAATCAGATGCAGAATGTGAAGCACTAGAACTGGCTTTACAAAAAAAAAAAAAAAAAAAAAAAAAGAGTAGTTACATTCTTATTTAACACAAGTCAGAGAAAGGTAAAGGTTGTGGAGGATCACATTCCTGATTTTCACTCTGGAATCTGAAATACTTTGTCAAAGTCCTGAACTTCAAGCTGAACATTTATACAATGGTGCCTTCTTGTGATCTAATTTGTAGTAGTAAGACTTGTTTAAAATCACCACAGCAATTCCTCACTCTCATGAGATCAGCTATCTCTGGTTTGGATTCTTTAGAATCCAAAAAAAGACAACAGTGGCAAACAGTGTAAAGAAATTAAATGTTTAATATGCAAAAAGACTGAAATGTAACACAAGGGGAGGAAAATGCTCAACAATCATGTCCTATCTACCACTGCTAAAGAAAACAAGAAGCCACTCAATGGCCACAATTGGGGTAATACACCCAGACCAATCCATTTGTGCAAAGCAACCAGTTCAGGTGACTTCAGCCACTGAACATTTTCAATCAGCTCATTCCCTSACCTCAGCCTGATGCCTGGTATAGATTAAGTTGCATTCATTTCTCYCTCAAGGACCTGATTGCTTGAGAATTTAAAAGTGAGCTGAAGAAAGAAAAAAGTTAAGAGCAGTGATGGGAAAGTTCATTTCCATGAACTTATATACTCATGGATTTAAATCTTTCAAAGATCCATTCAACTACCTCTTAATTGTCTCACATTTCACATTTGAGAAAACTAATTATTACATAGCAGAAAAACTGGAGCATGACCAAAAGAAGAAAAATCAGCTTGAGAAGACTGTAGCACTAATAAAGAAAGAAGGAAAATATACTGCTCTGCAAAGAGAATAGAAATTGCTGGCAGCCTTATGGCTAGGCAGAGGTAAAAACAGGAAACGTTTAAAACATAATCAAAGATTTGGGGGRGATGAGTGGTAGTGTTAGAAATACAATTAGTCAGGGACATAAATACAACATCTACAATGTGTATGACTGCATTAAAGAGCAGGTTCTTCACAGTTCTCATGAAAACACCACATCAAAAAAGGCCAAAATGTTCTGTGCATTCCTGGATATAGAATGACTCCAAACATGAAGTTAAATTTGTAGCATTCCATTAAAAGAAGAATTTGGAAGCAAAAGACAACAGATCAACTATTTTAATATAAGGGCTAGTTTGCTTCCTTTTTTAAGCCTAAAGCAAATGCACTAGAAAATACTTAAGAAAATGAGTGGGTTTGGTAGAAGGCTTAGCTTTTAGACACTCTGAAGAGGTTTCAAAAGACCAAATAGGAACATAGGACCCAYATTTCAATAGAGAATTGAAGCACTAATGGACCTAAAAACCTGATTCAACTTTAAGTGATTGAGAATTTTTAGTAAATGAAGTGCCAAAGAACATACAATATGAATTTGTCAAAAATAAGCCACACCAAGCCAAATTTTTTGGGGCAGCCTAACCAGCTTAGATAGCAAGCAAGCAGCTCATATTTAATCTTAATGYTAATAAAAGTTTTGACGCTTTATCATTCCAAATACTTGAAGTGGTGCATACACCACCACTTCAAGAGAAAAACCTGTTGTTAATTCAAGACCAGGCCAAAAGAAAATTTCCACTGGTGTCCTGGCAGGACCATCCTAACACTGACACTGTTCAGTGGTTTCACTGATGACTCAGAGGGGAGGAAACAGCGACAGAGATTGAAGTTCAGCCAAGCCTGAAGAATGAGAGCACTGAACATCATCTCTATACACTGAACACAGCTTGAATTGGTACAGACCAAGTGACAGATTAAGAGCACTCGGGGGGGGGAAGGGGGAAGGAAATCAATGCAGAAATATGAAATCATAATTATTCAACTGTCACAGCGCGAGCCATCGGAGTCGGCAACATCTTAAACATTCCAGCTCTGTATTTCCCTAATTTATTGACTACATGCAGTTGCTTAGCTGAAATAGCCTCCATTTTTCATTTTAAGGTTTTCAACAGCTTGATTAAAAAAAAAAGACAAAAATAAAAATAACGGATGCCTGTGAAGGAGGGGTGTTACTCTCAAAGGTGTTTCTAGTCTTGATCTTTTTTAAATTGTGTTACATGAGGTTTTGTTGGGTTTTTTGGTTTCTTTGTTTACAAACGGGGATAAAGGGAGCAAATAAATATTTTTGACCTCCTTAACAGGCTGGTGTTTTATACAAAAACTTTAAGAGAAGCCAAGACAAATACTTTGTCTAAGAGAGATAGAAAATTTATTCCCTGCACTCCAACCCAGTCTAACTTATTAAATAATTCCTGTTTTTCCACTGAACCAAGATGAATAAGCACCCTGCAGAAAGCACTAACTGCCACCAACTACAGGAGTAGTATTTGCTTGCTGAAGACAATGGGGTTGTTTTGTCCATTTCCCTTTAAATATTCACATAATGTGTAGAACGAGTTCAGCATTTGGACCATCTCCAGTTTTTCCTGAAACTTTTACATTAAAGGGATGGACTGTGGAGCCTTTTTTCCCCACCACAATACAATGACCCAATTAAGTTTTTTTCTACTTGTAGYTTCACATCCAAGACCAATTTGTTCTAGCAAATTTCAATTCCTTTKATAGATTTTTGCAATATAAATACACACACATGCAGGGAAATCCATCTTCTTGAAAACACTTAACTTCTGATCCAGAAAAATACTGGAAGTTATCAAGTGTAATAATCTATGTACTTGCCTGTCAAGTATCTCATATTCACTGTCAGATTTGTACAGTGCCACCAGCCTGGACTCCATCAAAATGTAAATCTTCCCTGTGGCTTTATCTAGAATATAAAATAAAACACGAGTTTCACAAATCTCAGCTTAATCCCCTCATTTGCACCATTATGAAACCTTTCAATATATGGATGGTATCACTGTAACCATAAAACTGCCCAGAATAATCCTTTACTACTTTCCAGCCACTTCTTCYCCACACAGCCAGTTAAAGAACACTTTCCAAAAGTTAAATTGAAACAGAAACCACAGGATGAAATCCAGTCAGCTGATTTTCAGTGYATTTTGTTGTTGCAGAGGCAGAAATACCTTATCTTGTCTATTATTGCTGAGCCAAAGTAAAAAGCAATTGAAAAGTTTCAGTGTACGTAACTGAAACAGAGGGAAAATTGGAAGATGGACAATTACTACATAAAATCARTATTATGAAGTTGACATTGGGGGTAATGATTGCACTTTATGCAGCCTGAGATTTGCTGTTCCAATCAATTACACGCTTGGATTTCTTTATAAAAGAAATATATACCAAAAAAAGAAGTTAATACAGAAAAAAAAGGAAGGAAACTAATTTTCTACGCCAAAYCATCCTGATTTCTTAACTTCAATGACAAATTTTATTCAGGCTGCTACCCTGCCAAGCCAGGGTCACTGTCCCACAGCAGTAAGCCAAAGACATCCAAACCCAGCTCAGCACCTCAGGCAAGTGAGGTGTTACCTCTGAAACTACTCAATAATTCTTTGTAAGATGACCAAATTTACATTAAAACCTTTGAAAACTGAAACTTAGTTTCAGTACTTACATCTTTTAAAAGAAATAAAACCCAAATGCGTGGAGTTTACTGCAAAGGTCTGCACAACTTCATGATTAACATCACCTTAGGCACACATTAGATTCACGTGGTTATGTTAGAACTGGAAATTCCTACTTATTATTTTATTTAARTTTWAAAAAAAAGGGGAGGCTGTTTGTAGATGAAGGTATAATTAAAGACTACAAACACCCCCACCCCTTTTTTTTTTATTCTTTATTTCATCTCTTAATATTTTTTAAGGAACAGTCTTGACAATGAATGTAAAATAACAAGAGCACAGCAGTTAGAAATCCTCAGCCACGTACAAAGTGGATCTCATCCTTCAAACTAACACTGATTCAGTCCCAGAAAAGATCTATAAATTTAACATAAACCACTCTACAATACAAAACATAAGTACATATTCACAGGCACTGAAGGAAGAGGTGTTCATTCTGTGTCACCTTCAGTTAACACTTGCCTCTCAGCTTTACATATTGCAATTCTGGATTAACACAAAGGGCCAAATTGCTAGGCAAGGTCCAGGGAGTCGTGGTCCAGGCAACAAGAGAAACACTTGGATCTTCTTCCAGTGGGAAGCTCACAGTCACTGAAGGATCTTGAACATCCTGAAAAACAAGATAAAGTCCAAGGGTAAAAAGACAAGGGAGAAAAAAGGGGTTTACTGCCTGTATTAGTGAGAAAATGCACCCAAACCCAGCCTGCAACTGGCCTGTCATCTGTAATATAAAAGGTGAAGTGGCAACATTAGATCAGAATAGAGCACCAGTCCCCGAGTTCCTTGTTCCACCAGTGCAGACTGTCAGTCCAGCAAGGCCACAGGGTTAAAATCTCCCATTAGCAGTGAGATTTCGGGAATATGATGCCATACACCAAAGAAAGCCAAGTGCCAGGTCCCTCAGGTATCTCTTATAGCCCCATTTTCAAAGTTGAGAATCAATCTCAAGGGTCAAGAAAATCAGCAATTTGTCAGATACTGCTAAACAAAGCCTTTTCCACATTTTCTTCTACAGCCAGGGATTAGGAAGAATAGCCGTGACAAAAAATGATTCATCTCTTATTAAGAAGCTGTTGTTAACAAGGGGGGGGGGAAGTGTTTGAGGTACTTAAAAATAAGAGTGTCTGTATTTAAGGGGTAAAAAAAGTCTCAGGGAAGAAGACCTTTGTCAGGTACTCTACAAAACTTCACCTTCAAATGAGTGAAAAGAATCCCCTTGAAAACGAGTTTTTCTTTCAGCCAAATACAACCCTATTCAGTCACTTCCCATTTCACATATGATGAAAAGCTGATTGTAAAAGCAAGTCTCATCCTGCCAATGTGAAATTTTCACTGTTGAATTCGAAATGCCAGATAAAAGGCTGCTGTACACACCACCCCTGAACGCAGAAATAGGTCCTGTGGCCTCAGCACGTCTCGTGCGAGGCGCTCTGCTTTCCATCCAGCATCATGGAACAGTTCATGGCATCATGGGACAGGCAGCTATTTATGGCTGAGCTAAGGGCTGCTCCAGAGGGAATTGTCTGTGAACATCTGGTGCAGTCAACAGTAAAACATAAATATTACATAAGCCGTGGCCTGCGCTCAATACCAGGCAGAGATCGAGCTCTCCGTGTTGTCTGCACCCAGTGCAAGGCAGCACTGCAGGCTACTCACTTTGCTTTCTGCAGCACTGAGCTGACCAGGTAGATAAAAACAACTGGCAAAGCATAAAACAATAACATCCAGCTGACAGCTAAGGGCATTGTGCAGTGTTTTATCTGTTACAATTTCACCTGCAGACACCACTCCTTCAGTTTAATGTAATAGCAGCTGCTGGCATTGTTAACTCAAGCGTGCTTTAGACACCTAACTCGGGTTCTGAACGTGCTTCTTGTGTCCTATTGCTCCTGATCTGTGTCCTGATTCTCAGAGCATCAATAAACAGCAGCCAAAGGCTGCTTTCCACAGTGAGAAAGGCAACAGCTGCCTCACACCCAGACAAGAATAAATCATGTCAGCTCACAGATCCTCAACGTTTCAGTCTTCCAAATACCACTTCTGGCAGACAAGAAAGGCAATTTTTGCGTGGAGTGGCAGAGCAGCATCCCCCCCCCCCCMCACACATCTGGTTCTAGGGTGAGAAACAGCATCTAAATATTTCATCAAGACTCAGGAAGAGAAAAGAGCTTTGGCTCTACGGAAAAGGAACACACACAAACCCTCCAAAATAGTCTTTGCTCTAAAGAAAGTTCATTAATCTGAGCCTGTGTGAAATGTCCATTAATAAGGACAAGAAAAGTAATTATTTCAGTCGTCAGTCACAAATACCAAGGTATCTTTGCACATCTCACTTTCATAAATCACAAACCCTTTATTCTTCAGTGTAAATATCCCTTAGCAATACTGAAAGCTTTAGTATCTGCGGGCTGCATTATACTACAAGTCTATTTAAACATTTGCTTTAAAAACATTATTTTTGGCCAGAAAACTGGCCTTTTTCAGGCAAGATGTAGAGACTAGATGTACAACCTGTGCTAGCTCTCTGCTCTAACAATGTAAGTGAAAGATTTACAATATAAGGATATGGAGGCCTCGGTCAGGATTAGAAAGGATACAAAACCTCTATCCACAAACTAACATGGAATTTGGAAAATTGGGACACAAGTTCTGCCATCACATACGTGAACATGAGTTCATTGCCAGTGAGAAGCTGTACTTGCTTTATCAAGTCACTCACTTTTAAAGGAACATTTTATAAATCACAGTAAACCATGCATTATATTACGGAAAACATTTTCTGGTGTTTTCCAATCTAAATTAATGATTCTTAGAAGAGCCATTATCCTACTGCTACACAGTCTTTAACATTCCTTATTAATTCCCTCAGAGGAGATTCAAACCCTGCCAAACTCCCTCTTTTTCAGATGTGCACACACAGGGACAACTGCAGCTCTCCTCTAAAAATTCAGCATAAAAAGCCACCACTGCAGTATCACCTTGTGAGCCCAGAGAGGGAGTAACTTACCACAACAAAACAAAGTGTGTACTTTAAACATCTGTAAGTAGCAACCAAGAAGAACAAGGAAGAAGAATAAGATTAAGTGATCCACACAAATACAGCAAAACATGATAACTAACCCATTTACGGAGATTTTCACTACCAATTTGGACTGTAATGACATGCTGAGGTGCCACCAAGCAAAAAGTACTAAAAGCTTTTCAAATCCAAACAGAAGAGAGTTGAGAAATCTGATTGCAACTTACCTTGTAGTTCTGATGGGCCTCAAAGTTGGACAGTGGGGTGTTGCAGGCAGTTGAAAAAGGCATGACCTTAACACCTCTGTACACCAATCCTTTGTCATAGAGCTGCTTGAAAACCCACCTGGAAGTACACAAGGAACCAGGAACAGCACTTGTCATTTCAAATTTAATAAACTGCAAAATAGGGTTTTTGCTCTAGCTGGAGTTTCTTTCTGAATGACACCTTTTTTGAACAATCCATCATCAACTAAAGACAATATTTGCAAGTCAAAAGGAAGGATGTAATTGATTGCAACTGTATTTCTGACAGATTTTTAGCTTTAGCTGATTCTAGCAGCTTGGTATTCCATGCACTGGCTGCAGCCAGCACATAGATGAATCAGCAATATGGATTTGTGTTCCACCTAAATACTTTCTCAGATTTCTTGAATACAAAGATCACCTGAAATCTGAACAATTAACAAGGCTGCAATCAGTCATAATTTAGAGAACAGACATGTGGTGACATGGCTGCTCACTTATCATATGAACTTATCTACTACAGCAACCAGGGCTACAGAAGAGACACAGATATAGGTTAGAGCCAACTGCAACCCACTCCCAGTAAATCCTGATAATCTAAGAGCATTTTTCACAGGAGGGCACAGATGACCACAAAAAAGAATGAACTCAGTTTTATGGTCCCACAATTTAATGTTTGCTCTGGCCTCAGATCCTCTCCAAAATCAGAGTCTCACATTAAGCTTTAACTCTGCTTAGGAAATCATCAGTACAGCCTGKGGCATAGTTGGATCCTTATGTTTTCTTGAAATAATCAAGACAGCACTTACTATTACAACATGACAAATTGAGGCAATGCTCAAGATGAATGGAAGGTAGAAGAGAAACACTTCACACAGCAACTCAAAGTGTCCATGTGATGGACAAACCCTGAATACTCCAGGGTTTCCTAAAGGATCATCAACATTTATCAGGTCTCACTGACTTGCACACTTAGTGGCACAGCCTGCAGGCTGTAAGGCAGGAGAGGGCAAGCCTTAAATAATCCTGCCAAGTTCAACTCACAAGTCAGAGCTTCTGCAGAGTCTCGTAGCTTCCAATTTCACATCAAAACTGTTAAAACTCTGCTGACTTGAAAAAGCTCCTTTATTCAAACTCTGTTTTCAAACCATCCTGATCCCTTTTCTGGGTCCCTTTGCAGATAATAGCTCATTGCTAAGCAACCAACYCCATCCTGGCAAGCAGCACTTTTTCGGGCTGTCATTTTGTGCTTGAGAATCTGGACTTGTATTTCAGTCAGTGTCTTGTCTTCTATGCTTGAAATTATCATCTTCAACACCAAACACAAGTAGGCTATTGCACTGACTTTATTTGTAGCCCAAAACAAGAATATCAAAAGACATGCCCTGGCTTGCTGACATGGAAGTCCTATGGTACCTGAATCACATTAATCATTACACTGCAGATTAGGCAGCTGGAGAAAATACAGAATGTCACATGGAAAAGATGTGCAGTCCACTCAGATTCATCCATGGGCCTCCAGTAAAAGTCAAAAACTCCCTCTGAGTGATCAATAACATCAGAAAAATTACATAATCTGAAGCCTGAGATGGAAAAAGCCTRAAAGACCCTCAGCAGCATCAAGTTCTGCCACAGAGCCAAACCCCRAAGTCTCTCAGAGCTGTGCACTCCYACAAAGGTGCCTCACCTTACACACAACTCCAAAGAAACCTTGTTCAAGCAAGAAATCTCACCCACAGGCAAGCTGTGGCTGCCTGACCCCGCAGCCCAAATTTGAAACCCAGTAGTGAGTGCCTCTATTTTACAAGAGATTTTAWATTTATCAACTTATAGACTTGTACAAATCTAGATCAGTCTTTTATAAAAATGATCCCCGAATATAGTTTCACCAGCTTTCAGCATATAAATTTGAGCTGGCTAACTGCACAAGTTTTTGTGGGAGTTAATATAAGTTTAAATGTATGCTTACTCCCTCAGAGCACAATTAAAGCAGACTGTGACAAGTGACAGCATTCACTGAAGGTGTTCCATTTGCCTTTCAAAAACAGTAACTAAAATACCTATAGAAAAAAGCTCCACTTTACTTTCTATAGAGCACTGCCTACTAACAGCACACAAAAACTACTCAGAGAAACACTGAATATTTAATTCAGCTGTAAATATAACTGTAAACTCAGGGAGCTGCTCAGGAAAGGTGAGCATTTCATGGAGCTGCCAAGCTCCCAACCCAGGCCAGCATCTCCCTCCTGTGGCAATCCCATCCCACTGCAAACCGAGGGCTCCAGCTGTGCTCTGCTGAGCAGGGAGGGGTTTCCACACCACATCCCTCTCCACAGCTCCTCACAGGTCACACCTCATTTGTAGTTTATCAGAACCCGTCCTCTCACACAGCCATTCCAACGGAATAAATAGAATTATAATTGAGTCAAGGCTGCTGCTTGATGCCATAGCGCTCATTACCACTACAAAAGTTCTTCTGTTATCTCAAAAACACCTAATTGGTTTCCTTAACAAAAAAAAGCTGCTGAGAGCTGTTGGTGTGTGACCACCAGATGTGCAGAGATGATTCCTAAAGAGCTCCCTGCAGCAGTGCCCACCTGAAACACAGCACCTGCCAAGGATGAGCCTGGTTTTAACCCTCAGAGTCACTTACAGGGAGGTATGTTTTGCTTAAAAAGCCATCAAAATATTTCAGACAATTACCTCACAAAACATGGTTTAACACTTACGTTTGAAAAAGGCTGACACTTTGCAAGAAAGGGGCCCCAGGTTTCTAAGCCAAAACTGAAACTGAAGTGCTTTCCGAAAAAACAGTAACCTAAGGAAATCACAGAGCTCCTTTCTAGTGAGAAACTAAACGTTTACTCACAAAACTGAGAAGCTGAATCCTGTTCCTCTAATTCTGCAACATTTCTCCTCAAATTTAGTTGCATCCTCTTGGCTGTGGGAGCAGCACTCAGACTTCTACTGAACAAAAATGTGGTCTGGGAAAAGGTGCACTCAAGATGCTGTTTCAGCCTCTTGTTAACAGAGAATCTGGACCCCAAAGATGCAAGGAATGTTTCACTTCCAAAGTGATAACAGTTTGTAGTTCCTGAAGTGTCATSAGGGGATGATACAGCTGGTTCAAGCCCAGTAAGTGACAAAACCTTACTCTTCTCCAAAACTCCCAAGAAACCACAACCTTGCTATAATATTTGTTCATCCAAGTCACATGCACAGCACACAAACACCACATGGATATCATCAAACCCCTGCAAAGGGAGCTTTTGCTTCCAAAAGATACTGAATCAGTCAATGCAACATTCCAAACACTCCACACAAAAGCCAACATCTCTCACTATCCCCAGCAGATGCAAAAGCAGGTTGTACTTTTCAAACGTACATCCAGTTCGCATCAAAGGGAAGGATTTGGTCTTGGAGCTTCCCAAGCTCTTAATGCCATTCCTTTGGGGGATCAAGGGGCTCTGTTTGCAATGATCAGTATCTAAGGGTTTTCTCAGTGTTTGAGAACTCTGAGCTTTCCAGAAAAATAAATAACTCCTAACTAACACTGAGATTTATTTTCAAACACATATAAAGTGCTTTTCCCCCTTTTTTTTTCTTTTTAAAGAAAAAACACCCAGAACTGTACAGTTCTGTGGGCAGAACATTAGGACAGCAGGACCTGGAGTTCTAGGATTTCAATATATCCATAGTACTATCTAAATGGACAAAATTATTGCTGCGTGACCTCTTATCAGTTTATATCAACATAAAATGACAATTTTATAGCTTCTGCAGACCTAYCAAACAAATCCAGGCACAACCACCATGCTATGCAAGAAGCCCTGTCCTCTACAAATTCAGCAGACTGCATCCTAAGAGCACCGTGGGAAGCAGAGCTTCTGAGGAAAAGGTTTTCCTGGGACTCATGAACAACACTTGAAAGACAAGATGAAATCAAAAAGAAAGCAGCAATCAAAAGAAACAGAAGAAAACACTCAAAAAACACTGGACATGAACCAAAAAAGCATAAGCAGAAGTGGAACATAAATTCCAATAACAAACACAGCCTGTCTTTAAATAGTATCTTGGAAAGACACCTCCTTAAGAAAGTCAGAAGTATTTACTTGTTCCAGGGCCTAGGAATTGTTAAGTACAGAAGTTGTCAAATTTTATGTTTAACTACCAGTGAAAGCTTTAAAATCCTCGCCTACAGAGATCATCCTGCTCCAGGTCTACCCTCCAAGCTGTAATCTCTGGATGAGTGTTGTGAGAGATTCTGGATCAAGCCAGAAGTGCAAAACACCTGTATAACAGAAAATTTCAATATCTAAAACTGATAGACTAATCCCAAAGATCATCCATGGGAGTTCAGAGTATTCCTCCTTCAAAATACAGGTGAGGAAATATAACAACAAGCACTGGAACGGTGAGAAGATAACAAGGGGACTAGAGAACTTAATGCACAAAAAGAAATACAAGAATGAGGGAAAAAATGCAGGTAATTAAGAGAAAAATGGACAAATCACATTTCTTATGACCAATATCTCTAGAGAATTATTAGAGTCATGAAATACACAAAATGTAATCGTGATTTCTGTTAGGATCAGAGACCTGTTGTTCTGAGATCATCCTGGCTGAGTGCTGAGGAAGTGCTGGGCCTGTCTCAGGAAGGTAGGGTGTGACCCCAGCAGTCCCTGGAACCTCCTCCCACAGCTCTGGCACTAAGAGGAGCTGAGGAGCGGCTGGAACACGGAATAAACTCAGCCCGCAATTGCTCGTTTGGGCACTAGATGGTGACAGGAATCTGCTCAACCAACCCTTCGGCTGAGCAGGACGAGAGACCAAGGCCCTGGATCACCCCAGGAACAGCAGAGCCATCCCCTCAACTCGGCATTCCACAGGCTGCTTCCCCAGAGCCCAGGGAGAGCTGATCCCGAGGGGCAGACTCACATCCGGCCCGAGAGCTACGGAACAAGCCAGCAGTGAAGACAATAATTTATGGTTATTTCAATTCCCAAAGGTTCCTTTCAGACCACTGCAGTAAGAAGTTTAAGCTCACATCCAACTCCTCTCCATTTCACTGGATGTGTCCCGTGACTGTACAARAAAGGGAACAATGCAAGAAGATGTTGCATGTCTGGGCCATGCCAGCTCAAGAACATCCTGACTGCACTGTTTCAGTGAAGGGCACTGCCACTGAGATCCAACCTGGCTGCAGGACAAATTCTACAGAATTAGAATTTAAAAGTTTTATTAAGTTATTTAATTCTCCCCCGGACAAATTCTGCCACAATTTTATCAATGGATGTTTTGTTGTAAGACAAAATTTAGCAGGCTGAAAATTCAGTCTGGTCAGTCACCATATGAYATAGCACCAAAATGCTTACAAAGCAGTCATTTGCAGCAAAACAATTATAAGAGATGAAAAAGAAATGCTCTCTAGCACCCTGAGCTTGTTAATATTGTTTTGAAGAGATACTGTACAAAAGATATATTTGGTGTCTGAGTCCTAAATTATTTCCAGTCTAAATAGTTTGGATAAAATCAGCCACCTCTAGAAACAACATTTATCACAAGAATTAATTATCTCACTGAACTCGACAGAAACATGAAGGAAAACATTACATGTCACAAAGAAATTCCAGTTGAAGCCACTCCAGAGCTGCAACCCTCAGGAAGAGCTACAGACCAGAAAAAAAATAACCCAAACAGATCAGTTTAGCTTAGATGAAATCAGTTGTAGGAGAAGTATACCAGGACCTACAGCTCAAATGAACACTCCTAATGGACATAAAAAGTAACTTCAGTAACACCTTTTTAGTCTGATGACTGCCTGGGTAACCATCTGATTTATTTTTATTTTTAGGAAATTGTGCATTACCTGTCAAAAGCACCACTGTAACTACAGTTACAGGGCTCTCTGAGCATTATCTCCCTTATCCCTGAAACAGGCATCCCACATTCCTTTCCCATTCCCCCCCTCCATCCACTCTATGCAAACACTGGTGGTTCCATTATGCTCTACTGGATAACAAGCTGGCAATGGCATCATTCGTCCCAAGTCTTAGGAGACTTTCCAAAAAACCCAGTTGTTAAAAACAGACTTCCAAAAATGTATTTCATTACACGATTTAAGAGAAATTTAACAGCATCAGGAAGCAAAAAAAGTATAAAATTAAGAAGTTGTSTGCCTACACACTTCCTGAAATCTCACTGAGTTCCAAGATCCAAAGTTTGTATTTTACAGTCTGTATCAAAGCAAGCATTAGAGGAGGTGATCTCTGTAACACAGGTGAGGGACCACAATCTGTCTTTTAAAGAGGTGGTGGGGGAAACAAACCACAAACCAAAACGGCTTGGGCTGCTGAGAGAGACCCTGCAGCTAGCTTTGGTTTGTTTTTTAAGGTGCCAGTTAAACAGGATTTGAGGTGCCACTCAGTATTTTTATAATTTACAAAGTGAAGGTTTCTTGTCAGTTTTGGCTTTATAATTATGCAGGGTTTCTTCAGCTGAGTTAGTTAAACATCTGCTGCCTTCCCACCATCTTCCCAATGCTCACTGAAATCTCACTGACACTTCAGCCCTCTACAGTGGCTTCGGGGACATTTAAAAGGTCTGTCCATCCATTATCATAACTATATGTAACTAATTGCACAATTAAAGCTTACTAGTAAAACTAAGAACATTCAATAATACTGTAATATGCACATCATTTGCTTTTCACTGGCTTTTTGTCAGCATCTACTCAGCTAACCTCTCCCTGCAATTCACCTTGTAATCCTATCACCCAAAGGACCCACAGTTGTCATTCCTTCACTGTGTCAGGCCAATCTGATCATCCTTAACCTGTAAGGTTGCCTTGTCTTTTGAAACTCCAACAGGCTCCCTGAATACATTGCCAAAACACCCAAACTTTACTTAGCTCTGCAGCAGGAGTCCAAGACAGTTGTCAAACTGTGCTGCCAAGAAAAAGATAACAGCAGATTCACAGCCTCTAAATTCAGGCTTGAAGAAGAGGTTTGGAGCTAAACTGAGCTTGGGWAGTTTGCCCATTTGCAGCTCACAGCGTGAAGGACATCAAGAATGCAGAGATATAATGTAATTTCCTAAACCAACCAAGGAACATATTCATAGATCTTSAGAATTGCTTTGAAGTTGACATGGAGCAGTAAGATTTCAGGGCTCACTAAAAGCAGTATTGTTGTAGTTTATTTTGCAACACCCTGCTATCATGAAGAAGAAAGAAGTGGGCCAATTAAATATCACTTGGACATCAAGAGTTTTCGCATCACTTTAATTATTTTGCCTGGTGTTTTAGCTGCATTTGGCATTTTCAGAACAATTCCAGTGATATACAGACCAACACACGTTTGCAATGACTGAAGCCTTCTTAACATTTCAAATTCATAAAGCAATGCATGTTAACTTACCACACAGACTCCATGAACTCGGGGTAAAGAGTTTTATAGTCATTTTCAAAATCAATCCAGCGTCCTAATCTGGTAACACTAAACTGTTAAGACACAAACACAGAGATTGAAAGGCATCTTAACAATGCATCATCACAATACATTACCAATATTTATTCTGTAAAACAGATGGATTTTTAAGTGCAGCACTTGTCCCATATCAATGGAACACGTCTATGAAATATTTTAGCCTGATAATAGTTCCAGTGTATTTAAACAGGCAAAAATAAGGAAGGAATGAACCCATGAGCAGTTATTTAGAACCAAGGTCACACAACAGGCAAATGTGTTCAACACAGCAGAAATGGTAGATCACTTGGATCATTCATCAAATAGAAATGGTGGATCATCCAAGGTTCAGCCAAGGTTCAAATTGCTTTTCATTACAGAGGTCTTGCTTCTATTTTTAAAACTACTTGTTGCAGAGACAGTGAAAACCCAGAAGACGTAGTCTATCAGCTTTCAGTTCTATGAAAACATGATGTAACTTGAAGACAAAGAAATGCTGAAAGAAATTGATATGTGACAAGTTACCAAACTATTCCAGGGCCCACTGCCTTCTTGGACTTCTCAAAGCCATGAGAGGGCTGCCAAAGGCCACAGGAGTGACAGGTGTTAGTCCCTGTCTCAGGACAGATGATGGGCACATCCACTGGCCCAGCACACAGATCCTAATGAGTAATGAGCCAGCTATGGGATTCACTGGGACATGTGGGATTTCACAACCATCCAAACCCCAGCTCTGCAAACAGCCAACCCAGAAACACCTGTCAGACACTGTTAGACAGCCCCCACTGAATGTCAAACCAGCAAAGTGAACACAAAGCACATTCATTCTYTCACTGCTACATTTTCATACAACTCCTGAGCTCCTGAAATGGATCGGTTTTCATCTTGACTTTAAAGCCACTCTGACATTCCACTAATAAGATCCAAAGCCTAGGACTGAAAGATCACACACAGCCAAGGAACCTTTTATATTTTTTMCTAAGTCTTAAATATTTGCTAACCAACCACTCCAGGCAGAAAATAAAGACTACATCTAACAGGAATGCTGCTAATTCCTCTCCTAGCACTATTCCAAAATAATTGAATTTATTACAAATTAGAAGATATTTAAACAAATTTCATTACTTTTATTTATAATCTAAAATATACACCTGTGTAGAAATACACACACATACATGCACAAGTTTATAAACAAAATACAAAATCCATTCACCACCCAAAAAACCAAGTGCTTGGACTAATCAGCCCTGCAAAAACGCAGCAAGTTAAAAGGTATGGAAAATGAAACACAAATGTTCTAGGTTTGGCCTGAGACAGAGTTMATTTTCTTCTTCATAGCTGGTACAGTGCTGTGTTGTGGATTTAGTATGGGAATAATGTTGATAACCCACTGCTGGCTTCCTGGCTGCTGAGTAGTGCTTACGCCGAGCAAGGACTTCTCAGTTTCCCAGGCTGTGCCAGCCAGGAGGTGCACAAGGAGCTGGGTGGGAGAACAGCCAGGACAGCTCATCCAAACTGGCCAAAGGGATATTCCATAGCACAGAACGTCGTGCCCAGTAGAAGAACTGGGGTGACTTGGCCAGGAACTGTGAGTCACTGTGCAGAGACAGGCTGGGAATCAGTCAGCARCTGGATTGGGCATCACTTGGTTTTCCTGGGTTTATTCCTCCCTCTCTCTCTCTTTTTACTACTATTATTATTATCATTAGGATCATTGTAATATTTTATTTTGTTTCAATTGAACTGTTCTTATCTCCAYGCACAAGTTTTCCTTGTTTTTCCAATTCTCCTCCCCCTTGAGCCGGGGGGGGGGGAGGGAGGGAGTGGCTGCGTGGTACCTGGCTGCCAGGTGGGGTTGAGCCACCACAACGAACCAGAATGAATCTTGCTATTCTTATTTCTAAAAACAACAAAGAATTATTGATGATAGGTTTGAAATACAGCATTTCAGCGTGTAGATGAATGAGTGTACATTTGAAAAAACCAAACTCTGTGCTTTTCATCCAGCCACTCACTGAGATTTAGGCCACAGCTGCTACACCAAAGGAAGCTCTGGTTTCTTCAGACACTGGCTGTAACTTCAAAATGCTCCCAAGGGCAAGAGGCAAATGATACTCAAATGAGAAACTGCTACTTCCATGAAAAGAAATACAGCAGGACTAGAGAACATGCAGAGGAGTGTGATAAGGTAGAACGGCTTCTGCATGAGGAAAAACTAACTAATTAGGATTGTTCTGCCCAGAAAAAAAATGGTTAAGATGCAGCTTTATTAGAAATCATATTACAGARCTATCATTCTTCAAACTACATATAGAAATGCCTCCAGAGAGATTTTTCAGAGGCCATCAGCATACCCAGACTGAAAATCTAAATAAAGTCATGGGAGAAAAAATGTCAGGGATTATGAACTAGGGGGAAAAAAGTAAAAATCCTTTGGCCCAGGAAGGCCTTGTGCCACAAAGACTGAAAAAGTATGGCCTGTTCTTCCATTCTTCCTTTGGCATTTGCTGTTGCATGCTGGCACTGGAATACAAAGGCACGGCCAGGGAAGCACCTGGGCACTCCTCAGCTCCAGAAAGCCACAGAAAAGAGTCAGCACTTCACACTCAAAGCAAACRCAGTGTGCTGGGCTAAATGTACTTTGTTCTGGCCACACTGCTAAGGACAAAAACAAAGAGCATCAGGTTCTATGCASGGGGTGAATTGTATTCAGAGTTAGAAAAAACCAACTGTGCATCTCAAAAACAATCTAATCCATCTACTTGGAACAGCTCTCCAACCTCAAGACTCTGCATAGACCAACACTCTCCCTGAATGCATGGGATGCAAAGCTGGCACCAATACTCCCTGGGAAGACTGAGGGTTTACCCACACCTCTTGTGACAAAACCAGATGTGAGAACTTCTGTTCTTCCAAAAATACAAGCCACTGCCCTGCACTCTGGCAAAGAAAAGACTGGGGGGAAGGAGCAGCAGAAAAGCAGTGAGGTTAATGTGCATTTTCTATAATGGCTCCATTTGAAAACCAAAGACAGAGCTTTCAATTTTCTATACAAGAGAAGACACAAAGAAAGAAACAATGCTCAACATATCTATTATTTGTTCAGTGTATCTCATTAGACACTTTGAGCTCCAGGTAACCTGCAAGTAACCTTCTCTTGACAGCACAGCAGTCTGTTCTGAGCCACAATGGTGCTCTTTTTGTTCCCCTTTCAGCATCAGAGGAGAGAAGCACGGTAGCTTAAAGACATGAGATTTATCCACAGAATCAGACAAAAGGATTAAGTTCACCSTACCTGAAACACTTCTGCACAAATACATTTAGAAATGTTCAGCAGAACATGGACTGAGCCTTCACTTACCTCCCACTCCTTGGCATATCTCATCACAATCCCTCTGCACTCATTGTTGTAAGCTTCAATCCCCATCTTTGCCACGTCCTCTGGCCCTTTAATGCCTAAAGTCTTGTCAATCTCATATTCCTGGGAGCATGGAAAACAACCAAACAAAAGCCCGTGTTATCAAAAGCTTTCAGGATTTCCCTGGATAGCTTATTTATGTCCTGTGCATTCTAATGAGGCTCAGGTGCCTGCTTTATCCTGTTGAGATTTCATGAGTGCTGCACCTGAAACTAGGCAGGGATTTCAAAGGCTCACCCTGGAGTGACTGTTTCTTTACCATCTTTAGAAAGATAAACAAAACCCCAGTTTCTGAAATGTACTAAATAAATACATGTTTATAGCAATAAACAGAGTGCAGGTGACCAGTAGGAAGCTCCTGAACTCCCAGCACACAAAAGCCAGAGCAATACACTGGACACAGAACTTCCACTGCTCTTTTAGCAACAATGCCAGGTATAAAAGCAACAGAAACATGAGTGATAAGCAGGGAACAACACGGAAAGAGGAACCAGCAYAAGCATCTGTAGGTAAATTCATGACACATACCACAGGTAAGCCATGGCAATCCCAGCCAAACCTTCTGTCAACATGGAAGCCACTCTGATGAGCAAATCTGGTTACTATGTCCTTGATGGTTCCTGCAAGAATATGGCCATAGTGGGGGAGCCCAGTGGCAAACGGGGGGCCATCGTAGAAGTTAAACCTGCAACACAAAACATTCTTCATTAAAGCAAAAACTGAGCATCAGGCCTTCAGACAGGCTGAGTCTATCTGTATGCTTGTGCTTCTTGTGTCTTACTAGGAAAATATTTCATTTCTTCCTCTTCCATGATCAGTCAGCACAGGTGCCACGTTGGCAGTGGGACTAAAGGGAGCATTCCAGCTTGTCCAGTTCCCACTGACTGCCAGTTCTGCCAGGATTCCTACGAACACCCCAGCACAGTGCTCCACAGCTGGCACACACACGGAAGAGTTCTCCTTGCTCACCCACCCACTTCCCTTATAAGCCCACCAAGCAGGAAATTACAGGTTTATTGCTACTGTTTGAACACTGCTGATTCTTCACAAAGTGAAATATAAAGGGCACTGACAGCAGCATGAGCAAGGATTGCTGTTGGCAAAGGGAGCAGCTGCTGTTTACAGAACCAAAGCAAAAAAAAAAGAGTAATTACAGATAAGCCAACCCTGCAGCGTCACACAYAGTTGCTACAGCTTTTAACAGATTCTTACCTAGGTCTGTTCTTTGATTGCTTTAGGCATTCCTTGAAACAATTAAGATTTTTCCAGAGCTTCAGTATCTTCTCTTCCTCATTGGGAAAATTTATGTTTTCTGGAACTTGTTGAACCATTCTTTTCCAACAAGGATCAAGAAGAGAAAAATACATATTGAACAGAAGTGAGAAAAAAATAATTCCACAAATACAACTTATGTCTTACAAATCCATATCACCAATCCAAAGTTTTCCAAAGAGCTTGATTCAGTACAGACATGGAAGCAAGCACTCTATTCTAAAAAAGCCTAATTTTGATGGACTAGCACCCAAAGTTTTGGAACAGGAAAAGGATTCTCCATTCATTCAACTACAGTTGTTCAGCATTTATTATGCTTTTATTTCTGCTTCATATAGAAAACAGTCACGGGGAAAATTATTTTTTGGTTACAGGCTTGGGTTTTTTTCCTTAGGAAAAGTTTCCAAGTTCAAACTGACCCTTCAGCACCTGTTTGCAGCAGTGAGTTTCACTTCAGGTGCAGTAACTGACACTACTGAAGAAGAGGCTCCTTTTCACCGTACATTCATTCACACCATTTAAATGCTTAGAACAGCATTTTCCATCAGGCCACCATTCTCAGATGCCCCTAAAAGCAAACAGACTGCAGGGAGCACAGCTGAAAAACATTGCAAAGATGAACATGTGTTTTGTAAGTGCATTAAAACTAAGTCACAACAGGCTACTTTCTTGCTGTACAAGCAACAGAAGGAAGAGATATTCTCAACATGATTAGGAACACCCAACAGAGCTGCCTGGTTCCAGACCTGCTACAACATAGAAAGGGGTCAGATTTCAAGGAAGTGCCTCAGCAAACACTAAGCAAAATCTCTGAGGAATAAGGGTGTTTAAGGCAGGAGCTTCTTAACAGGAGAAAACTGATGATGATGTAATAGATGACAGCACAGAATAAACAGGTTCTCCCACCTCTACTAGTGCTGCTGCTCTTGAGTACGTACAACAGAAGTAGCTACTAGAGCCTTGAGCTTCACTYAGCATTACAGAATTACAAGATAATGACACAAAGACTGACTCTTCTGATTTACTCAGGTTTGTAAATATTAACCATAAAGCAACAAAGGCAAAGGCATGAAGACAAATCTTCCAGTTACAGCTGACACGCTGCTGAAGTTCCAAAACATTTCATTAAACAGAACCCAGAATACCACAGAAATTGCMAGCCCAATCCTTAAGCCCATAGGAAAAGATGTGCCCCAGAATGAAACCTAAAGACCAATTCCACCACTCACACTTTCTCTATTCGTGAGAGATCATTCTCTCCACTAATAAACCCAAATTATCGTTTATCATTATCATATGATTATTGAGAATCCCACAACCTGGTGCACAGGCAGCACAGCATTCGGAGGGGAAATCATGGGCTGACAAGGAACACATGGACATGGCCTGGATGTATTCCTAGCACRGCAATAACCAGCCTTAGCACAGGCAGTTACACTACACACACTTTGTAGCAGAGTTTTCACCATTCTACCTCGAAGCACTCCACAAAGCACTAATTAGGGCGTGCCACGTCTCAGTAATCTGATCACAGAGACAATGGAAATGATAAAAGAATTCAGCCTTAAAGCTTTTATCTCCTACAAGCCAGCTGAGCTGAGGACTGAGGATCAGCATGTTTTACTCAGCTCAAGCTCAGCCCTCACAACCGAGTGATAACTGCAAAGGTTTAGGAGACTGGCCCAGCTGTCAGGTCTGTGTAATGTAACAAATGAGAGGCAGGCTGGAGGGTGGGGTGTGCCTGTGACCGGGCTGTGGAGGCTGCTCACGGATCACAGACTCCCTGCGTAAATCACAGACTCACTGTGGGCCCATTTCACCAACTGAAGCACTGCACGGGCAAAGCAGCCTCCAGTAACCACAGGGCACAAATCCATGCAACGCTCTCAGCAACATTGGAAGCTTATTGCATCAGAACCAGGGGGGAAAAAACACCGTTGGGAATTAATAATCAACCATCATTACAGGTCATTTTTCCAAGCTACAAACCAGAATTTTAAACAGACTGACTTAAAAGACAGAACATTGAAAATCTCGCTATGGCTCAAGCTCAGCTAAGCAAAACAGCCAAGATTTAACTATCAGTTTATAGACAGAAGTATGAGTATTTCTACAGCAAAAAGTTCATTACTATAAGCAATCTAAGTATTCTAAATCAGAAAAAAATCAAGGACAACTCATTACTTTGAACACAGATTGAGCGAGAACATCACAAACGATATTACAGAAACTATTATACAAATGCAGATAATAAACCCACACTTTTGGACAACACTCCAAATTTACAGAGAGATCAGTAAACACAAAGAGGGTTCTCTATTCATTTTCTGCTGACAAAAATTATTAAACACAATGCACCACCAAGGAAGCTTTTTTTAAGCACACTCACTTTTCTAGAGAATAACAACATTCACCAGGAAAGGTGTCAAAGTTTGGAGATTGTACTACAGCGGTCTGAGATTTACGCTGGGCTTCTTATCTAGTAAAAAAAATAAAACCACAAAAGCAAGTTTGAATGTGCTTTTTAAAATATTCGTGTTTTTTAAAAATCAATAAAAGTCAATTAAAACACCACTATGAATGAAGCAAACCAATATTTGAGAAATATTGTTGGACTTTACATACATCAGATACATAACTAAAACAAAGTGGATTTCAAGACATTACTCATTTTGTTGACTGTAAACATGAAGACACAGGATGAACTAAAGATGTACAAAAGGTCTCCTGATTTCCAGGGGTTTATGATCAGTCTCTCACTCTTGTTCCACTCTTCTCCCACAAACTATTCTATGTAAGACACCTTTACATGTATAAACTTCCTTCCAAAGACAAGGAGGACCTTCCTTTCTCCACCTACAGCTGSCTTCTCCAAACTTCAACAATGCTCTGTTTCCCATACACACAGAACCTGGCACSCCATTTCTGCCCTTGTAGTTACTGGGGTGACAAGAGTCTAAACTGTTCACCTGATAAAAACTGTTCACCTGTTCACTGTTCAAAATCCTCCATTTCTAGAAAGGATGGAAACAACCAAGTTTAAAACAAAAGGAAGGATGGATGGGAACAGAATGCTAAGCTACAGAACAAAAGCTGCTTCTGAAAATCTTGTGCTAGTGTCTTAGGCAGGGAATGAAACTGCAACACCAGCCCACCTGTCCCCCTGCAAGGAGGGTTTCCCTTTAATACTGAAAAGCCAATTAAAACATTGTTCAAGCAATGAGCAGACTCATCAATTAATACTATGTTTAGACACAAACATTTCATGCTCTTCAAGAACCCTATTTTATCCTGTATCTTGTGATGGTATCTTATGAAATTTTTGTCGTCATCATGATACCTTGATTAAAAATGTAACATCATTGTGAAAAAAAAAGAAATCTAGGTTATTTTAAAATAACTTTGAATTACATATTTTAAAAAAAAAAAAAAAGCCTCAGAAACCATTGTCAGCTGAGTTACCAAAAGCTGCTTTTATGTGACAACTGAATTCTATTACCTGACAGCTGCTTTCTAAGCATGTCACCACCAAACTGAATAAAACCGCTTTCTGCAGTTTCCAAAAGGCTCCCGGGGTGTGGGAGCCCATGTTTGCTGGAGATATCAAAGTCATCGCAGCTGCAGCAACAAGAAGGGTGCATTCACCAAACCCCCCCTCTATTACAAGGATGCTGAAGGAAATCCTTAAGACACATTACACATTATAAAGGGCTTTAAATTCTTTGTACAAACGATTAATGAAATCAAGGCTTGCTAAGTATGGTCTCCAATAAGACAACTAATTAACCTTTATTAGGTACCTGCTACAAGTAACCCCTAAGTTCCAGAAAAACACAGAATCTGTATAGCACCCAGGGAGGGAAGCACACATTAACGTGACGTTGTACATACAGAACACGAGCTCTGAAAAAGCGCTAATAACGTCACCCCCCGCASGGGAGCTGCCAGCCCGGCCGGACCCCGTTACCGCGGTGACAGCACAGCCACCTGATGGGCCACGAGCCGCCGCTTTTATGGGACACACTAAAGGCGCCGCCCGGCAYCGGCTGCCACACCAAGCGCCCCGACACGCCGCTGCAGCCGCCCTGCCCTCGGGTCTCGGAGCCGCCCGCCGCCCCCCGAGCCGGCGAGGCCGTGAGAGGGCGCGGGGGCCGTGAGGGGCCGTGAGGGGCYGTGAGGGTCCGGCCCGGGAGGCGCCCCCCCCCCGCTCACCTCCGTCCCGCCATGATGCAATCGCGCCCGGCGCAGCATGGCCGGAAACACCGCCGGCGACACGGCCAATCAGCGCGCGGCTCTCTCCGGCAGCACCAAGCAGCTCTGTAAGGCGGCCGCCCATTGGGCGAGAGCTCTTCCGGRGCGTCGCGTCACGGCGGCGCGAGGCAGCCCGGGAAACTCTTCCCGCGCGCCCGCCCCGCGGCTYCTGATTGGACGGGGCGAGGGGGGCGGGACCTGGGGTAGGGCCGTGAGGGGCCGGGGCTGRTCCGTCCCTGGATTTCCCCTCACGGCCTCAAGGAAAACTCTTGGGAGCCCAGAGGTGGAGTGAAGCTCATCTCTGGGTCGAGGACAGGCTTCCAACGCGGGCCCGAAGGCCAAACCCGGGCAGGAGCTGTGCTGGGTGTCCTGGGTAACCCCATCCGGCTCTAACCCAGGGAGACCAGGATACTGGGTTTCTCCCAATAACTGGATAGGAAGGGGCTCTACCAAACACCTCTCAGGAGCTTGATCTTGCCCCTGTTGAAGGGATAGTCTTAAATCAAGATACCAATTCTCAGGGCTGTAACTACAGCAGAAGTCCCTCCTCTGCGGCTGCGCTCCAACTAAAAAAAAAAAAAAACCAACTTGTAGATGGGTTTCCACATGCCAAAGGAAACTTAAGGGTTTGAAAACATACGATGGCTGGCAACCAGTGTGAAATTACAGAACATTTCATGGTACATTAAAAAATATTTCCTTCACTTTTCCAGTGCTGAAAGCAGCTGTGAAAAGGCTCTCGACAGTGAAAAATGGAAGCCAGCCCAGGGAGGAGATGGAGGGGGATGGATGCTCTTCCCAGCCTGTACAACCTGACCCTGACCATCGGGAATGAAGGTCAGGTCAATAATGGCACAAACAGATCGGCTGCTTCCAGGTAATGCCTTCAAATTGCTTTAAAAACTTCTGTACTAATACAGATGTAGGTGTCAATTAAAGGTTTCAATAAAGGCTTCAGATTTTGATTTGCAGGACTGGGTACAGCACGAACTCACTGGTCTGTGCAAGGCAGTGTGTGGATTAGGGATAATTCAGATGTGAAGAGAGTCACATTAACTGGAATTCTCAGCTGCACAAAGTAGCACAAGACTCTTTTCTACACAAAATTTCCTACATCCTTCTAGAACAGCACAAAGGGGGCTCACTCTGCACYAAACTCAGAGAAACAGCACAGAAAATGGGAACTGAGGCCAGACTAAGCAGGGCTGACCAACTGGCCAGGAGAGACTGGGTACATGTGCTTGCCAGGGCAGAGTCTCCCATACACACAAAGAGTTCTGGGACATTCTGTATCCAGGAGGGAAGTTTGGARTGGCAGAAGTTTATTCAAGCCATACTACTGTGTAATACATCTATGAAAAAGCCTGTGACAACTCAGGACTGCAGGGAGGGGGATGTGGACTCTACCACATGATGTGGCATTTATAAACATCCTCATGGACTCTGAAAGTGCTGTAACTTCCCCCTGCTCACATTCCCTCAGAGGCTGCAGGTTTTAGCCAACTTCAGGCAGCTGCTGCTTGCTCCAGTGCCAAGTCCTTCCATTTTGGCCTGTAGTGTGTAAAACACACAGGTGATAAGGACAGCTGACTTTAAATGGAATACCATATAATTCCTGAATGGAATTTAAAACAAACACTACTTATAAATGCACACTCTAAAGCAGTGAAATAGACAAATGTTGGCAATTAGTTGTCGGCAATGTTGACTCTGTGGTTATCACAAATCCACTTTTTCACCTTGTTGCCTCCTGTGTATTTTKTACTTCTTTGCCCTTCACTGTTAAATAGTAATAAAATGTTACCTATGTGGGAGTTGCTGCTACTGTTCATGCACAGCCTTTATTTGAGAGCATTTGGGCAACACAGGGCTTGTTTTCCATGAACAAATTGGCCATGGAAGAGGGATGAACAGGGAAGTCACTGTCAGATTAGTTACATACGGGGCGAAAAAAACCCCAAACAAACAGATTGGAAAAGCAGGGGAAATTTGTAGCAGAGGGACCAAGACCCAGCAGGAATAACTGGGGCATTCCCCAAACTACAAGAAAGAACGTCTCCTCTCTGATTTTTCACTCAATACTTGTGAAAAAGCACCGAYTCAGGTGGAAAGGTTAAAGGGAGGGAAAAGAAAAAAACAACCCTGAAGCCTCAGGTGGGGACTCCCCAGGCATGAGGCGGCCGAGGGGGAAGGCGCGGGCACCATTTTGTGGGACCCGCGGGAAGGTCACCGCTCCACGGCGGTGGCGCCGGCCCCAGCCTGGGCCTACGGGGGAAAGGGGGCAGCGGGCGCTGGCACTGAGCGTCGCGGCTTCTCCAGCGCCCGGTAAGGGCCACGGGCCGCCCTTCCTCCCTCCCCGCTGCCCCCGCGGCCATTTCACCGCCCCCCCAGCGCCCCTCACGGGCTGCGTACGCGGTTTGCGTAGCGCCGCTGCAAGGGACGGGCGCAACGGTRCTTGCGCGGGCAGTTGAGCGTAAGTGGCGTTCGTGAATAGGAGAYGAACAAAAAATGCGCCCGCAGCTCTGAGCCAAGCCAAAGCGCGCCCAAGGGGGGAGAGATCCCGGGATAACCCGGGAAAACACGGGAGATGCGAGCGCGCGGGCCGCGGTGGCGCAGAGCGACCGCGCTCCCCGGGCACGGAGGGCGAGGTTTGGCGGGGACAGGCCAGCGGAGGAGCGGCTGTGCTCCCYCGGCACCCCCCCGCGGCGCGGAGGCAGTTGGACTGCGCCGGAGGTCATAAATAAGGGTTGCGCGGGAGCGCGCCGTCAGTGGGCGCGGGGCGGCGGGCGGTGCGCGCGCTCCGTGTGCGGTCCCCGTGCTTCGGCGCCTTCCTCTCGCTCGCTCCGCTCTCGGGCCTTGCCCCGGCCCGTCGTGCCCGGCGCAGCGCTGACAGCCCGGCAGCGCCCGGCCGGGGAGTAGGCGAGGCCATCTCCGAGGCGGCGGCTTGAAGCCCGTCAAGCTGCCCCGCAGCCCGCAGCCGTTCAGCCAGGCTATGCGCTGCCAACGGGCTCCGCTCAAGAAAAAAACAGAGCGGATCGTGAAAAGGTAGAGGCGCCCGCAGAGGCCCCCGCAGGGCTCTTGGGAAGCGGCCGCTCAGCCCGGAGAGAAGCGGAGGACGCGCCGGAGAGGCGACGGCGCAGGAGCAGCGCGGCGGGGGCGTCCCGGCGGCTCGGAGCATGTGAGAGGCCGGGGGGCCGCGATGCTGCGACGCGCGGAGCTCATCGTGTGCCCGCCCTGGGAGCCCGCCCGCGGTGAGGGGGTGCCGGGGGGCGCCTCCCCGACGCCGCTGAAGGGCGGCGAGGCCCGGCGGGGCGGCAGCCGGTCCCGTTGGCCGCCCGGGCGGCGCGGGAGGGTCCCCGGCGGGGCGCGTAAGCTGCTGGGCAGCCGCACGCACAGCCACTTTCAGCACTACGAGCACCAGCAGCTGCAGCAGCAGCACTGCCGCGCCTTCCGCCGCTGCCACCGCCCGGCGCGGCCGCGGGTGCTGCTCTCCCTGCGGCCCGTCAACGTGCTGGGCCGGCGGGCGCCGGGCATGCGGGCGCCCCGCAACACCAACCAGTTCCTGATGAGGGAGAAGTACCAGCTCATGCACCTGCGTTCGGACTCGGTGGGCACCGAGAGCRGCGGGTCGGACTGCGAGATGGACCCGCTGGACATGGACTCGTACCTGGGGGTGCTGGAGAACGCCCGGGGGGCGCTGATGGAGTGCGCGGGGGAGCCCGGGCCCGCCGCCCGCTCGCCGCCCGCCCGGGCCGGGGCCGAGGGCGGTGCGGCCGGGGGCTCCCCTCAGGAAGAGAGCCAGCAGTATTTCCCCTCGGAGGACGATGTGATCGAGAGCGAGCTCTTCATGGAAAGGGACTTCGACGAGTTCTGCAGCAGGATCGCCTGAGCCCCGGGCCGGGGCAGCAGAACCCCACTGGCTTGGAGCCTCTCTGCCTCGGGGGGTGGGAGAGGTTTATTTATTTCTCAGCCATTCCTTTGCGTTTTTGTCAGGGGGTTTGGCTAATTTTACAAATGTGTGTGTGCGTAAACCGGGGGGGTCCCCCCGGTGCCCCCCCTTTGTAAATAAAGTGAACTTTTCTGAAGGCGAGATTGGAGCTGATCGGGCTTTTTGGGGTTTTTTTTGGTGGGGAGGCGGGGGGGACCGCGGGGACAGCCAAAGTCGCCGTCAGGGGCACTGGAGGGGAGGGAGGGAGGGAGGGAGGGGACGGGGAGTGACCGGGCAGGGGGCGGTGACGGCCAAAGTCACGGCGGAAAAGTTTCACGCCTTCCTGGCGCTCGCCCCGTTTCTGGTTTACGACGGAAAAGTCGTTTAATTATCGCTACGAGCGGAGGGCGGCCAGGGCAGCGGCCCGTGACACACGGACACGGAGGGGGCCGCAGCAGCAGGGGGTTTGGGGGTGGGAAGGAACCGGAGAGCGACAGCAGAACAACCCCGCCAGCTCCGAGGGGCCCGGGGGGGGAGCCCTGCCCGGCCCCCCGGCTCGGCTCGGCGCGGGCACAGAGGGGAAGGAAACACCGAAGCCGCTGATTGATCCTGCGGCTCTTTATTGAGCACTCCCTTGTCGGGGAATGCCAAGGGTACTTTGGCCGGGAGCTCGGGCCCGCTGCCGCGGGAACGGTAGCGCTTCCATGGCTGCCCCGTGTTCCTGACAGCAGGTTTATTCCTATTTTACCAACTCCAGCAGAGAGAGAAATGTCTAGAAGGAGATTTAAAGGGCCACCAGCTGAACTAACTTCGCCAGAGCCAGTCAGGATTAAGTTCGGTGTTTCATGCCTACCGTGCAGGGAGCAGATTAAACTCACCAGATCCCTGAATAGGGAACGAGGAGGCATCAATTCCAGCTACAAATGGTTAACAGTTACCAGAGGTAACGCATTCCTGGGACTTGTTGCCACGGGAGGCGAGAGGGACATTGTTGTAACTGGCCTGAAACAGGAGATGAGGGACTGTCTTGGATCATTCCTCATGGTGCCTCCTGTTCCCTCAGCCCCTGTCCCGTGCCTTGTGCCTTGTACAACACGGGGAAGTCGGGGTATGCTGGTGCTCGTGTGCCAGAACCACAAATGGAAGGTGTGACGTTTATTTGCAAATAAAGGTGTCCCTGTCCATGGCAGGGAGTTGGAACTGGAAGTTGGATCTTTAAGGACCCTTCCAACCCAAACCATTCTGTGATTCTGTGGGATGGGTCTATAATGCCTTTTGCAATTACACAGAGACAGGAGTTAACTGTTATCCTTACAAAGGAAATGGTATTTTAAGACAAAATATTTGAAATTTCTAGTACCTCAGTTTCAATCCTATGAAATACAACGTCCAAACCTACCATTTTCTTCACCTTTCTTAAGAAACAAAGCTCCTGAACACATTAAGACAAACATCATGTTCATTTTCTTTGGACATAGTCAAGTGGTCTATACATATAAATTTCAGTTTGTTTRATGCAGATTTGTATTAGAGCCATGCTTATTCTGGGAATTTTACTCAATGGGAAGTCGTTCCAGGAGAGGTACAGGAATAAACAAACTTCTCATACAGGTAAATGAAACCTCAGTTTGCACCAGTTTGGTCATCAGCAAGTTTGTATTTCATTAATGAATCTAGATCTGTACTAACATGTTAAATTAATGGTTTGAATGCATGTTTTCTTTTTTTTTTCTCCCTGACTTGTGATTTGAACAGGTATGACATAAACTCACTTATGAACTCTTACTTGGAAGTTGGCCTTCATGCTGCTGGTAAATTTGCATCATAATATGGATCTGCTTGGACACAAGCACAGTAAAGCAGGAGTGTAAATTAATAGAAGAGCAGAGGGCCATAATTACAGGTCACACACTGCCTGGCAGAATTACAGAGCTACTTTCCATTTGGGAAGTGAGCCCTGTGTTCTCACCACCAGTGGCTTGCCATGAACAGTCCATTGGTGTTGAAGCCCTGGATGTACATCCAGGCACCAGCCTTGCCCCCCCTTCCCAGAAGGAATTCTCTTACACACCTTCCCTTGGTGTTACTTGTATTACTTAGATCTGGATTTATCGTAAATTTTTTTTCCTTGCTTCCTTTATCACTTGAATTAGGAATTCCCTAAGTGTTTGGAAAGTATCTGCCTGGTAATGGCTGCAGGCACAAATAACACCTTACTATTAAGTTTGAAAGCACATTACAAAGCTGAAATTCAAAATATAATCAAGCTACTCAACATCAAAGCTGGGAAAAGAAACCAAGAGCTGTTCCTTCAGAAGATCACTGATCAACCCAGTGCCAACAAACCTGCTCAACTCCTCAAACTGTAAAATGACAAGTTTCATATGTTCATAGGATTTTTCTTTTGTAGACACATTTCTCATACAAGTGAGCTTTACGAATTYAAGCAAACGTGATGACCCGAACCTTATATATCAAGTCTTTACATCACTGAATTTTTGTTAGCAGTATAGCTGGAAGTAGTTTATAAGTAAGTACAAACTATTTGGAAGTCCAAGGCTAACAGGAGAAAAGAATAAGGCCTAAGATGACACAACACAAATGGTTCTGGTGTAACCTGTGTAAGGGATTTTTATGGCCAGTCTGGGCACAGGATGACTTAGGATTTGTAAACTTACCTGGAGAAAAAAGGTTTGGTAATATTATGAAGGAGGCAGGAGCATATATTATTTATTATTAACAATTGAGCACACTGCTGAGCAGGTGGATAATTGGTTTCTGTGGCTGCATGATTGTTTGAAGTCTCCAGCACAGCAGAAGTGCTACTTTTTGTTGAGGAACAGGTGATGCTGCACAGTTCCTGGAAGATCTTTCTTTGAGCCACATTCCTAGAAGAAAATTAACTGTGATTGGAAGAAAATTGTCAGCCAGTCAGCTCTCATTTCCAACAGTGCATTTGTCATGGATTTGAGGATCAGATTCAAACATGAGGTAATTAAAAAAAAATATTTTTAGCTGTCTGCTGAAATACGAGTGATCATTTTGCTGTCATATGTTCCAATTAATTCGAATGTCTCTGGTTAATTTTTCTTAGCTCTTGTATTCTTTTCCAGACAAAAACTGACAGCTAGTTAAATTCAGATTAGGCCTAATTTATTTTTGCTGGGTGAGGATACCCTTTTTCACCATGCAGAAAAAAAAGCCTTCAGTCAAACTGGCTGCAGTTCACCACCACTCATGGCTGTAGTGCTGCTACATCATACCCAGCTACAACAGCCCAGTTTTAGCTGTGAAAAAAGAAAAGTAAAATATCWTATGAAGAGAGCTCCCATCTGATGTTCAACAAATACTTTCGTATTTCATATTGTCTTTAATGTTAATGATCCTTCTATCCTGAAATTTTATAGTGGAAAAGATAAAATGTTTTATGCAATTCAGAACAAGGCAATTAGTTCAGAATAACATTTTGATTTATGTCCCCCTCCTCCCCGTTTTCTTCAGGAAAAGAAACCCAAGGCCTAACAGCAACAGATTTAAACTGAAATAAATAAACACACTGTCTAGCAGGATTATTCCCAGTCAGTTAAAGGTCCTTTCCAGATGATGCATACTTTATTTAATAGCAACAATTTAATCAAAAGTCGATTCAAAATAATTAAAATGCCAGGCTCYAGAACGGTTCTTTTAAATATAAGCCAGCAACTTCTGCCAAGAAAAAAAAAAAGAGCTTCCTTCTGGCATGCCTGAGCACTTCAGTCACAGTAAGGAGACTCAAACAGGAAAGTGCTACAGAAGCTCTGCCCTGCCAGTGTCCCTTGAGAGCCCAGTCCAGCTGGAAACTGAATCAATGATCTTTGCTTCARTAAGCATAGAAGGCCCCAAATATCCTGGTAATGTGCTAATTTTGCTATTTCCAGGGTTCTTGCAAGAGTCAAGTCAGRGGTAAAAAATGTACCCGTCATGATCCTTACAAGTGAGTCAGGGCAGCAGTGCTGCTGCTGCTGCCGCTGCCAGGAAAAGGGCAAAGTAGAGAGTTTCCTCTTGGTTACTACCACAGAGACTTGTCCAGGCCAGCATTTCCCAGTTATCTTGCTCCACCCCTTTTCCCTCCACAAATGAACTCTGTCATGCAGTTCCTGTCCTTATCAGCCCCGAAAGCAGGAACCATGCAGGCAAAGTGTGCTGCTTCCAATCCCAGACCTGCTSCCATGCCCTGAGTCCCTCTTGTGCCATTTCCAGAGAGGTGTGCCCRCTTCCCACCTTGGGAAACATTGCAGAGAACATTCTTTGCCTGCTGTGTTTATCCAACTTGTTGCCACAGGATCCTCAGTGCATGGAGCAGGTCTGTTGCCTGAACCCATTYACCAGATCATGAAAGATTCTGCTGTTCCCCTGCCAGGCACAGTGAAGTCATCCTTGTCATCCTCAGTGCCCACCCCTGATCACGGAATCTGCCGGTGGAACAGGAAGATGGATGGTCCCAACCCAGCTATGTGGCACCTCCTTTAACTCCCGCTGTGTTTCCTGCAGGTCAGATGTCCAGCAGGCTTCCTGCACAGCAAAACCAACAAAACCATGCTCCAAATCAGCTGTGTCCTCAGCACATCTCTATTCCCTGTAACTCCTCACTCTCTCAAAGCAAGGAGACTTTGATACCCTTTGGAAAAAAGCTCCCCAGGTTCACCATGTATTTCACCACGTACACGTGCTGACTCCATCAGSCTTGTGCAATGGCTCCAAGGTTCTTGTGTCAGAGGAGCTGCTCAACAGCCAGTCTTTATCTAATCTCACTAATGGTTTTATAACCTCTGTCGCATTCCAAGTTGTCTCTTTTCTGAACTGAAGGCTTCTGGCACAATCTTCTCTTTCTCACAGGGATCAAGCCTGGGATCCACACAGAATTACTGCAAGGGTTGCATCTCCTCTTGCAGATTTTCTAATCAGTGTGAGTCACCGATGCTATCTAAAAATTCACTATCTACAAATGCAATCTTTGTGTTTTGTCTTGCAAAATTACAAGTGACTTGTAGCTCAAAATGTCTTGCTCCTAGAAAGGTCATCTTATATCACTGAGATCACTGCAACCAAAAGTCACTTGGTTTRTAAATCAGTTTTACCACAGATCAATTGCAAGGAATAAATACTTCCCTTCTTTAATGTGAGAGCTGCCAACCAGATGTCTTTCAAAAAAATGAAACTAAATGCAATTTTAGATAGAATTTTGGTTCAGTATTGGGGAGGAAGGAATATTTCAAATGTTTCATGCTTGCCAGGCTGAAAAACTTCTTGTGGTTAACTGAATGTAGATGTCCTGTTAGATTTACCATCTTTTATGTAACAACATAAAACTGAATCCAGCAGTTTGTAAACAAACAAAAATACTTGCTTCCAAGTGGGAAAAAAGCAGGAAGGAAAATAAGATCACAACTGCTCTCAGGTACTCCTCGGTACAGGTTATAGAGAGGAAAACTGGTTATAGTGATTTGACAAGCCAGACTGGGGGGGAATGGGGAAGAGGGAGGGCAACACTTCCCTACCACACTACAGTCCTACAGACACATCACCCCAACCCCAGCTGCTGGGAGAAATGCAGTGCTGACCACAGTCCCAGCTAAAATCCATCACTGGAAACRGCAGCTACTGCAGCCTGTTTTCCAGCAGGCCTATGCCTGGTTGTTCGCTGAATTATTTTCAGTGTTTCTATCACAGTTTTATCACTGATGACTGTCTGAAAACTGCCAGAGGAGAGAAACTTTGACTGAGAGGTAAATCTGGGGCTTTCTTTTGTGGGTTCTTTGATGCACAGGTTGAGCTTCATTCTTTAATGCGATATCAGTCTGTGTGTTTTTCCCTGTTCGGAACAGAAATGACTGGTGTGTCCTACCTTTGAGATCCCTACACCACACTTGGCTCTACAAATTATTGTAAGGGACAGATAGCAGGACACATGGAACAGCATGATCTCTAAAAGACAAAGCTAGAAGAGAAAAATAATTAATAATACATATTTCAAAACATCTGAACAAGTGTTGTTATTCTGCAGCTGTGTTCAAGTACTTCTACTGTTCAGCTTTACAAGCACACACAAGAAGGTGCCATCCTTACTGAAACCTGCTTTTTCCATGGATTGTTTCATTGTTTAGTCCTGATCCATCTCCACCAGCACTCAGTACCAGAACAGCTGCATGTGCATGGGACACACACACATAGTAAGTAAAGGAGTAAAGAAACATTTTACGTGGGTCTCACAAATACCAAGCAAATACTGGATTAAAAGAGATTCTTTTATGCTGCTCACGTCAGTTTTCCTGCATCCTTATTTCACTAACCCATGTTATAAGAAAAGGCAAATTTCATGTTTCCAGACCTGCTTCAATCCATTCTAAAGATAAGGAAAGCCCTGTTGCACATTTCAGACCATCAAGAAACTCTCTCTGTGCACAAGAGAACACATTTTTTTCCCCTCCTGTAACCAATTACTGCAAAATTCAGCAAGTATCAGATATCTACCTAAGGATATCTAAATGAGAGGAGCAGGGTAAAGCTATGAACCTTCCAGAACATCAGACAGCCTCACACAGAGGTTTGATGTTTCCCATTTTTCTTCAGAGGAGAAAGAAGTCAGGCACACTACAATCTGGTTTGCCTTTGGATCTCAGACGTGTACTATTTAATTATCATTAAAATCATACAAGCATGAAAGAAGCAATAAGCATGCGTGAATTATTTCTTTGCTAACACTTACATGAGGAAAGTTGCTCCTAAAGGGCTTGGAAAAGTAAAGCCATGGATTTACTCTGCCTTTGCCACTCAAACAATGCAAGTGTTGCTGTGTGTGCTGATCCTTTTATAGGCCGGTATCCAGTGTGTCAATCAAAATTCTATTAAGTAAAAAAAATTGAGTTGGACACTCCCCAAATCAGAAGATTTGCTTTTAGTACTGATTTTATACTCATTGATTATTTTGGGGTCCACTTGAAAAGGAAGCTTAGAAGTAAAATTCCCCCACGTTCAGGGGTCTTTTGAGGCAAAACTGCCAGGCTCCTAAATGTGTGCCATTGTAGGGGTGCAGATCCAGCCTTAGAAAGCTCAAGCAAGTCTTCTTGCTAGTGATCAGAAGAGATTCCTCATCTCTCTCTCTTCTGGAAATCACTTCTTGTCTTCATATCACTCCATTTGCTTTAGCATTCTCCTGCTCCAGCTTTCTCCTTTCCATTCTGTTCCTAAAGATCCTGTTTCTCCCCTTTCCTCTACATCTCTCACTGTCTTGTTCTCCTTACAGTTCCTACTGACTAAAACCCTCTCTCAGTGGGACTCTAAGAGATGGTGACCATCAAAACAAGAAACTGCTTCCCTTTCCCACTCTTTGGATATGAGGATCAAAAAGAATCCCAAAACAGCCAAGTTTAAGCACACTAGAAACAGATTATTGGTCAGAGCAGGGGTCCTTCCAGCCCARTGTTTGACTCCAGCAGGAAAGCACACATCTGCCTGCTTCCTACCCTTTGTCCCCCTCATATTCCCCCAACATGGACATTGTTATGCTAAATGCTCCTGTCAGTTTATGGATCTGTCATCACAAATGTACCTAATCCCTGATCAGGCCAACTGATGCAATCTGTCCCTGCCTCTCTTACTGGGGGCAAGGAGCAGAGTCTGTGTGTACAGTACTTTCTCTGAACTAGTTCAAATTTAAGTCCCCCCCCCCAGCTGTTTTGTGATTTAACACACCAGGTATTTCATACATATTAAATACTAGAAACATTTAACGATCATCAAAAATATGGAGCTCTTCTAAGGCTGCTTGACTCTCGCCCATTTTCCCTCAGTTCCTGAGGACAGAAAAGCTTGAGCACTGTCTTGCAGCATAACCTTGTGCAAGGCAGGTCTGCACTGGTGCTGTGGCAGCCTTACACCAACTCTTTGGACCTCGTTCAGCCCTCACCGAGGGAGGCAAAGCCAGCAGGAGCTGTGTCTGCACTTGCCAGGACGGAGCCTGTCCCTGTATTCCTGCAGCTCTCCAGCCTCTGTGTTTGGTCCTCAGAAAAGATTCTCTGGGCTTTGGCTGGTTTTGACCAGGAGGTGAGACTTCATCCTTGGGCCCGTCAGCCACGCCCTGTGAACTCTCCAAGGCTGTGGGAACAAACACCAGAGCAGAGCACTACTTTCTCAAAGAATACACAACTAACTTCTGCCAGGTATTTTTTTTCTCTTTTTAAAACAAATCCATGCTTACATTACATTCCTGACCCTCAGGTTCTACTCCAACATATTTTACATTGCTCCCAAATTCAGGAAATGTAAAAACTAACAAAAGTAAGAGCTTAGTGGTGCAGTAGTAGAGCAGGAAAGGACAAAAGTTAGAGATCTACATTTAACTACTTTCAGTGGCTCAGCAAACCTGCTGAACCAACACTATGCTCCTCTGAAAAACTTCTTCAACCAAAATCCTTGCACAAACAAGTTTCTTCATCGATAATAGATTAGTGTATTTATATTAGTTGATGATGGCCTGTCTAGTAATACTAGAATTACAGAAGCGATCTATGCAAACGAATTTCTGGAGTAATCTCTTCATCTCTAAACTACTGCTCTGCTCTGCCTTCCTAAGTAAAGTGGCCAAACCCAAGACAAGCTAAGTGTTTTACACATCAAAATATAACCTCTGCAAAATATACCTTGAATGCACAGCAGTTTGCATTATCTGGGAGAAAAGAGAGTGGAGCAGAAGCTGCTAGAAGCACTTCCCCCGTTTAAGGTCTGCCTGGTGCCCATTGCTGCARGCAGGGGAGTGAAGCTGTAGGACGCTGATGGCAGCACTTGCTGGGTGCAGGGTTTGCCCATCTGCCCCACAGAGCGAACACTTGTCCCCTCACAGTAGGGACTGCACGTGTTATAACTCAGTTTCAGGTCAGAATCGACTCTTACTTACGGAAACAMCACCTCTGTAACATAAAAGACTAGCACAACCTCTAATTTTAGGAAAAGACTTGCATGGATTCTGCGTGTGCTTCTGAGAGGTGACCTGCTTTTTATTTACGGCATCAGTGTTTCCTGACCCGCTGGATGTTATTTTGAGGAGTTTTAGGAGACGCTAGACGGAGGTGGCACAGACGGCAGGGAGGCACTAGGACCCGGCAGAGCTGAGGGGTGGAAAGGGGAGGCAATTTGCTCCCCCAAGAGCCTGCMGCTCTGTGCCCTCCATGCTGACCCACAGCCTCCAGCCTCCACTGCTGGGGGGGAAAAACCCACAGTGCTTACGTTAAAATACGCCTTTAAAATCTAGTTGAACACGAGCAAGAAACAGTTACGTTCACACTGTTGAAAAAAAATTGGCTTCTGATCAGGAGGAGGAGTTTGGCTTTCAGTGATTTTGAATGAGAAGTAAATACAGGCCRTAGTGAAGCTTCCTGCCCGAGYCTGGCCGCCTCAGGGGTGCCCTCAGCAGCCCAGGGTGGCTCCCAGCACCCTTTATTTCCATGGCCGRGGGGGCACACAGCCCCGGCGAGCCAGCGGTGCCCCCCAGCAGTCCTCCCACTGCCGCAGGCAGGGCACATTTTGAAGTCATTACGGTTTTGATCACTAATTTGACTTGTGCAGATTGGGGAGGGATTGTCTGTGCTGCGGCAGGGGGCCGGGGGAGCCTGCGCAGAGCGTCCCTGAGTTTGCCAAAGCCGTGCTGCCAGGATGGCACTTCCTGACAAACACCAGGCGTTTTGAAGAGTCCCTTTGGTGCAACAGGTCCCAAAGGGCCTCTGCATTACGGATTCATRGAATCGCTGAGGTTGGAAACGACCTCTAAGGTCATCAAGTCCGGGCATTTAACCCCTGCAGACATGACCCCAATGAAGTTCAGTTACAGACGTGGGGTCGGGAGCCTTGACAGCGGKCGGAGCAGCACCGCGGGTTAGAAAAGGCTGCTCTCGCTGCTCCAGTGGAATTAAAATCCTGAGAGTAGGCATTCTTGCCAGGAATCCCTGTCTCACAGAATGCAAGAAGAGCTCAGGGCTGTACACCATTTAACCTCCTGACCCGCTGCCTCTGCCCCCCCACCAGTAGGACCAGATTCGTTAATGTTTGGAGGGTGTTTTTTCTATAAATAACTCCTATTACTGCTGACCAGAGTTACCCTTTTAACACCTTCCTTCACCATCTCCTTCCGAAGTAACCTCTGTGTTTTCACTTTCACATCTTCATTCCCTTTACCCTTTTTGATTTTTCACTCATTAGCCTCTGCACTGGGTTGTTCTTTTGGTTTAGGTTTCTTTTCATTTTTTTTTTCTTCCGTGATCTTGTGAGGACATAAAAGCCAAGGCACAACAGGTTTACAGTAAAAAYGGCTTAACAATCTGAACCTGGTTTTTTGTCTCTGATTTAGTGGTGAAAAAGGCAAGGCAGGACACAGACCCAGTAGGGCCAGAAGGAGGATGCTCATCAGCTGAAACACAACAGAGGAAAGTTATATTTACTGAGACCTGAGCTGCTTAACTTTCCCGAGGTATTGAGAAGTGCTCTCCAGCACTAACTTTCTATTGCCTGTTTATTTCTGAATCAGACTTCCATTGTGGCCTGCAATACTTCAATTTTCCCATTATTCAATAATCTACACTTCCTSTCCTTGCATTAGCCTGGATTCTACTTTGAAAAAAATACTTTTGGATATCAGAAAAAAATGGCCTGGAAAAAAGTATTAAAATTTAGGTCAAGTAAATGTTTGAAATCTCCAGGAAGCATTTCCTTTCTGGTGAAAGAAAAAAAAAGCACACAAAGAAATGGGTTTTCTGCTTGCTTCTCTGGCTTAAGGTTTATTTTCTACTTCTCCCAGTTTTCCTGGATTCCAATAGCCCTAGAGGGTTCAGCAGTACAGCTCTGTCCAGCTCTGTCTCATGTGCACAGAAACTCCATTGCAGCCTTCCAGAACCTGAATGGAGCCCACAAGAAAGATGGAGAGAGACTTTTTACAAGGGCCTGGAGAGACAGGACAAGGGGGAATGGTTTCAGACTGACAGAAAGTAGGTTTAGGTGGGATATTGGTAAGAAATTCTTCCCTGTAAGGGTGGGGAGGCCCTGGCACAGGTTGCCCAGAGAAGCTGTGGCTGCCCCATCCCTGGAAGTGTCCAAGGCCAGGTTGGATGGGGCTTGGAGCAACCTGGGATAGTGGAAGGTGTCCCCGCCCATGGCAAGAGGTGGGATGGGATGAGCTCTAAGGTCCCTTCCAACCCAGGCCATTCCAGGATTCTACAATTCTGTGCTGGCTGGGAAGGGATCCCTCACACCAGGGAATCTCTCCAGTTCTGGAAGTCCTGGCCTTGGCCACGCTCTCACAGCACAACCCACAGAGAGGTTTTGTTCCAGAACACTACAGAGAGAAGCAGCTCTCCTTTACCTGCACGGTGTTTGCACAGCAACAGGTATTTTTATAGGCCCCAGAGTTGCTGCACATGTGTCACCTCTGCGGCGTCCCTGACGCAGGTGCCGGGCGTTCCCGCAGGGAATGGCTGCACGTGGGGCACTCCTGCTCTGGGATGGGCAGCGCAGCCAGCTCCTTCCTCAGGCACCAGCCTGCTGCTCCTCGCTCACACAGCTCCTCTCTTCACCCTCCCAGAAATTCTGGGCTGCAGGACAAAAGGGCTCTGTTTAAAAAGCAGCAGCAGAAAGATTTTGCCATTAACTCTATAAAYGATTAGGTAGCAGCATCGAATTCAGTGTATTGTAAGAAATCAGAATCCCATATTTCAGGTGTTCTGGACTGGACAGCAAAGTATGGAGCATTGCCTCTCATCTAGGCCACATTCAGACTGACAGTCAATTGTTCCCATCTCTGCACCCTGTTTTCAAACACTCTGTCTACAGCAAAAGTCACAAAAATCTCACTTGAATGTCTGTCTCTCTTCACTGAGGAGGAGATGTGTGTGTCTGAACACGGCCCCAGGAATCTAGAATTAATGAATATTTTAGAGTCACATTTTAAGGACATGCACATAAATAAGAGGCCTGCCTAACTGATGTTTATTCACAGCTGCTGCCATAATAGGAAACCAAGTTAATTAAAAACATCAGCAACTACAGCTAACAGGGGAAGGGGGACAGATAAATACAAAATGCACACAGCTGTTACCGTGAACTTTCACTGTGACAAAGAGAAGCACTACTTTTCCAGAGTTGGCAGCYTAGAACATTTTGATGTGGATTAATTTAGCCATCACTAAAACTCAGATTAATTTACTACATTGTGTAACACTCAGCTGTTAACCCACGTTGATCAAAACCCWACCCAAAACCCTGTTAACAGTTCAGTTCAGGAGGGCCCTGTAGCTCACTTGTAGAGGAATGAAGGCCGTTCTTCCAACTTGGTTAGAAACTGGAGTTATGTGAAACAMTTTATATTCCTAGTGTTGCCTCAGATGGTATTTGTGACCCTTAAACATCTCCCTTAACCTSCCCATGCCCCAGCTGGAAGGCATTGAGGAGGTTATTTCTGAAGAAGTAACRCTTTTCCAAGCTGGAATCTCTGAATGATTATTTGTGAAATGCTTTTGTTTTACTGATAGGTTTTGATTAAAGCTTTCCTCACAGAACAATATTTTTTAGTCCATTCCAATGCACCTATGAAACAAGATTGRAAAATGCACTCAGTATTGTGGAGAGAATTGTAATACAGTAATTTGTAACAGAGCTAAAAAAGATTTTTCAGGTGACAAAAGAAGGGGAAAATAGGGAAAACAACTTCTCTGCTCTAACCCCCACCCTCAGCCTCCCCTGGAGGACTATTTCTAAGGTATTTTCCCTCAGTGACCATGTGACACGCCTTGCTACTGCAGACCAGGAACCTGCTCCCTAGAACAGCCACTATAAATATGACATCACATTAATTAACCTTTCTTTTATTCCTCTGCATGAGTGACACTASAGTGGAAAGTCTAAGATAATGTGCTCGTTAACTTTTCCATTCTTTGAAGCAGTAAACTGACAAATTCAAGCAGAAGTACTTGAAATAAGCTCCATTTGTCTCATTTTTCCTGGGTTATCTGCTCAGCATAAGAGACAAGTGGTTTCCAGTGCATGAAGCAACAATTCTATACCAAGTACTAACCTGAAGTGTTCTCTTCTGTACCTATTTCACCCTAAAGTGGCTCATTCAATCAAGGGAGGCTTTTAAGCAGATAGTGGAGCTGCAGCCATGACTAAGTGACAATAATGAGACCAGACAGCTTAAAACCTTGATATTGTTTCTGCCTCATACCCAAGCTGACACCCCACTGAGATCCTTCCACGTTTGCCTCCCTTTATGATACTGCAAAAGGCACAGCTCATCAAAAACAACAACATTAATGAGATTTCTATTGGSATTGCAATACATTTTTCTATTGGGACCATTTGGACACTACTATTTGTCTAATTATTCCTCTCCTAATTAATTCTGCTGGCAGTTGCAGATCTTCAGTTACATAAATACTCTCCTGTGTTTGTTCAATTAAGTGGAAAGATTCCTGTAACCTAATATGTTAACATTAGGATAAAAACAGCTGCATAACCTCCACCCAATACAGAAAATCCTGGAGCTCTCTAAAGGAAAAGCCTATCAAAGCTTCTTAGACCTGTTATTTTTTCCCCAGTAGTTCTTGTAATTTTCAAAAGTATATTACAAATATTTTTTCCATCTTTCAGAGCTGGTAAAAGGTATTAGATTACCAGTCAGTAAAAAATAGTAATTTTTTGGATAGCTACATGGCAAAGAGCTTTACTACAACTTTACTACACTAAATGATACCACTTAAATCTTTAAAAGTTTAAGGAATAAGAGTTCAGCACTCTGCTACATTGTCCAGCACCCACACAAAGAGCTGGGGATGACAACACATGTTCTGGTGTATTTTGTCTTCCTGGCTTCATTCCAGCRGGGAGAACTCATTTACCCAACTCTTTGGAGGAGCCTGTAGCACTGCCAGTGTCAGCCTTGTCTCAGCAAGTCTGGCCAAAATCCACTTCTAGGAGACCCACAGGAAATGTGGATTTCTCCCAGCAGGAAAAAGAATTTGATTTTGCAAAAGGGCAAACTCCCTACAGGTGTCCCCATGGCCCATGGCAGTGTTTCCTGACTGTTCAAGCTTCTGTGCTGACAGGCCACTTGCCATCCCAAGCATTCCTAGCCAGACCACTCCTCCCACCTAACTTCAAGGTGCTTCAGATTTGCACCTTTTTGAACAATCCCAAAAAACATGGAGGAATGTCTTCAGTAACTCCACATCAGCGGTTTCCATGCTTTCCAACGGGTACACAACAGCCTGTTTGCTTAGGTTTATGATTTACATTAAAAATTGCCTTTCAGGGCTTGGATGATATGCCAGCAGGCAAACACCTAGCACTACAGGCAGGATTAGCTYTTATGAAGTGACAATCTCAAATTTAGGGACGCATTTAGGACCGGCAGCTCCTTTACATCCCAGCCAGGGTTCCACAGAGCGTCTCAGGAGGCCAGGCAGTGCCTGTAATTCAGTTATATCATGGATTTGATATCTAAATGTTCTTATCAAGTAAGTCTGCCATTTCGGCAAGGGAAAAGTAGAACAAGTGTTTTAACTCCCTTGGATTTTGACAGTTCTCCTGATTGCTGCACTTTTAAAACAAACACCTCCTGGCACGCGTACAGGCTGCTCACAATGTCTCCATTGGCTCTCCCTTATCACAGACTTATTTAAGTTTCCAGTTGGAAGCTGTCAGCTTGGAAAGAGCTGGTTTAAGTATTTTAATGAGGTGCTGACTTAGAACCTGATTTTAACGCTCAGAAGGAATAACAGTTGATAAGTACCAGCCTCCAAGGCTACATGACACACATTAGTTTTTCAGACTATAACGGGATTAGTGAGTGTTACAAAACAGAATTAGACTTTTCATTCTCTGGGACTGTAAAATTATTTCAATATGGACTAGCTCTAGGTTTTCCAAATATTATCGACTTTATCAATTCTATTCAGTGCAAGAACTTCCAGCTGTGCCAGTTAAGACTGTAATTAAGAAAAAATCATGGCAATTAAGCAAAGAGCCTCACAAGATAAAGATGACAATTTCTTTATGAAGGACACATCCAAGTTAATACAAAAYTCCTGTTTAATTGTTCAGCAATGAAGTGCTTCCTATGACTTGGCACTCCTGCTTATCTGGAGTTGTACAAAGACAACTACCCCACAGTAGGTTAGGCAAGGATTTGACATTACTAAATAATATATATTAAATGTCARCTATGGATGCAGCAGGTTATACTCACAACCAAAAAAAGAAACCTTGGGATTTTTATCTCAATAGTCATGAAGCAGGAGAAAATCTTGATAGAAGGATCAGGATCTCTACAACCAGATGGCTTCCTCTTACAGGGAAAATAGATGGTTCAGAATGTCCTATGGCCTGTCTTGACCACAAAGATGTCATCTTGGTTCCTAAATCCAGGTGTAGACATTTCTTTCCCCCAAACCTAATCTTTTCCCTGGTATTCAGGACACCAAAAGAACTTCTCTGCAGGGTTCCTTTTCACACCTATTAACTTCTGCAACCACATTTTTTCTTTCAGTTCCTAYTATTTAGAACACAGCAGTTTTCAAACACAGTGCAGAACACAGACCTGTTGTCCTACATGCCAAGTTCAGCCTCTCTCCCAGAACACACACCCCCTCTTGAACCTCTCCCCTTCACCCAGATCAGCACATTTCAGCAGGAATGACAAAACTCAAACTCACCTATCAATTTTAAAACAGAGGGCTTATGGCAAATACCTGTACAATGTATTAAAATATGCACCTTTCTTGCCAGCCTGATCTGTCTTCCTGAGGCAGTCTGACTGGTGTACATCTCAGTAAACTCTGAGCTCAACTTGGATTTGAGCTCAACCATTACTTAACCTTTAAGTAACACAGAATCATAGAGTGGTCTGGGTTTGAAGGCACCTTAAAGCTCATCCAGTTCCACCCCTGCCATGGGCAGGGACACCTTCCACTATCCCAGGCTGCTCCAAGCCCCATCCAACCTGGCCTTGGACACTTCCAGGGATGGGGCAGCCACAGCTTCTCTRGRCAACCTGTGCCAGGGCCTCACCACCCTCACAGGGAAGGATTTTTTTCTAATATCTAATCTAAAACTCCTCTGTCTCAGTTTGAAGCCATTTCCCCCTGTCCTGTAACTCCATGCTCATGTAAAAAGTCTCTCTCCATCTTTCTTGTGGGCTCCCTTCAGGTACTGGAAGGCTACAATTCAGTCACCCCAAATCTTCTCCAGGCTGAAGTACACTGATTTTGTTTAAGACCTGAAGAGTTGAGGGAGGTAGAGGTGAGGAGACACTGGTTTGTTTTTCTAATTATATCAGCTAATTCTTTTTTTTAAGAGATATCTCTATTTTTAGAAAATTTTGTCACCCCAATACATGTGTTAGACATGTAGTCAGTGAATAAATAAGTACCTGAGCTTGCTTCATTCATTTCTGAGGCAGAAGAGGTAAGGATCTTCCCTTGTGCTGTAAAACCTCAACCTGCAAACTGCAATTCAGGTCCGGTTCTCCTTCCTTAAAGGGAAAAGAAGAAAGAAGAAAAATCATTCATCTGATGATGACCAGGAGAGAGACCAGCAATTTGTGCCGAGCTAAAGCCAGTACAAAACATTTAGATATAGATCATCTTCCTGAATTGGAGCTCCTGCTGTCCCAATCCTCAAAATGAAAATCTACATGTTCCCAGAAGTGCAGTTCTTCTCCAACCTCAAAATACGTCGTGTTCTACCCCTCTCCTCCAATGAACAGAGGACGATCAGKGGTTAAAACAAGCATGGGTAAGAATGTAGTAGCACTGCTACAAAACAAGGTGATAAATTTGCTGTAAAACAAGRTGCTAGAATAGCTCTCGTCCTGAAAACATTGGAACAAGTAGATCTAAATCTTGTACAAAGTTAAGCTGAATTAGAAAACAACATCGACCACGTGAACTTGCCACCTGCCTCTCTGCCAGGTCCTGCCAGCTCCACTCCAGAGGCAGCAGACAAGCACTATCTCATCACTCAGGCAGAGACTCAGACAAGTGAGCTCAGCTCACCAATTTAAATCACAAAGCTGATCTGGCTCGCTTGGCCCGGAGCGTTGACAGGACACTCACATCATCCCTCCGGATGCCTTGGAAAAGGCAGCAGTTACCACCGGGGAGAGGATTAGGAGAAGCTGCAAGTCAGGAGGAAACAAACATCCAGTTACAGCTTTATGGATCAAATGAACATTTCCATAGCAACCACTGTCTCAATCAGCCCGATTTTCAGGGTTGAATTTTTACTTATTAAAGAAAAGAAGCATAAAATGTTAATTTGGACCTGTTACAAAAGGTAAATACTCTGCCTGTTTTAAAAAACTGATAGGCCACAAATTAAGTAAAGTAGATTAAAGTGTTAGATTTTGTGCATTTGTGTTGATATTTTGGGGCTATACATTCACTTATTTCCGTGGGTAAGAAATGAAGATGAATTTTACCAGATCTGTTCAAATACCCCTGCACTCAAAAATTTTAAAAACTTGAATTTTAACTAAAAATAGTAATATAATTCCAAAGTAACAATGAATGATTTTTAAAAAAGCCCAAACCTGATGATGTTTGCAAGCATCTCTTCTCCCTCATTTTTTCAAGGTTATTGTTATGCATCAGGAATGAATGTGCTCCATAAAGTTTAAAAACACTGGGGAGTTGGACTAGATGATTTCCAGAGGTCCCTTCCAATCATGTTCTCTGTAGCTAAAGGAAAGAATTGACTGGTTTCTATTTTGTCCAATAAAAATACATACTAATAATGATATATAAACCAAATTTCTGTTGTCATATACTTCAGTAATCACCATCAAAACAAGTATCTTACATATTTAACTTTTAAACTCTGCAAGGTGATAGAATTTACTGGCAACCCACGTATTACCAAAATGTACATTCACGGAACTATAAATGATGAGATGAGAGCAAAGCAAACTGTACAGATCAGATTCCATGCCCAGACAATCAGATGAAGGCAGGTAATCAAATTATCACAGCATCAACAAGTCTTCAGCTGAGTTTCTACTGTTTATATGCAGGTAAAGGAACAAGTCAGAAAGTGCTATGCAAAAGAGGATACAACTGAAGATTTCCCTAATTAGCTCATAATTCAGCTGAAATGAGACACCACTAGCAACTGTAGGGTGTTTTAATTTTGGTATCTTACCTTTCATGCAGCACAAAAGTCAACATTTCAACAACCACTGTATTTTCCTGTCTGAAACGTGGCTTTAGAAACAATTTCAGGGGAGTGATGGCTGGCTGCTGTGTTCAGAGAGCCAGATCTAGAGCAACTGGTATTCCACAGAATCCTTGAAAGCATCTGGAATAAGTGGTTAATGAACACTTCCCTGAAGGCTTTATGGGACACTTTAAAGCTTTCACATGCTGCAGAAGAGAGCCTGGACTCTGAAATGGACAATGACAGTGTTTGTAGCTATCTGTGTAGGAGAGATTACCCTCTCTAAATATTTTCAGTGAGTTCTAAATGTCAATGCCTCTTACATGCCAGCAGTCATCAGGTTCAGTGGATCAAAATTTAGTCCATTTATTTGTGAAATAAGCAGCTTGAATAACCCTTCTTGTTTCAGATTGCTCCTTCAGCAAGAAGGCTGTCAACCTGCTCATACAAAAAATTTGCTCATTTTCCGTATTTGCCCATTTTTTGGGTAGTCACTGAGGCTGTTATCTGTGGCTTGGCACCCTGGTCTGCGGTGGCAGGACAAGCAGTAAATTGACTCAGGGTCCTGTTTATAAAATAAGAACTTACCAAAACTTAAATGAGGGGAGGCCTGGTGTGAAATAGTTACAGTACTTGTGATAAATGAACAAAATTACAAACTTCACACTATCCTTCAAGAGGCCAAGGCTGGCACCTTCGGTGCTAATACAGGACAATTTTCACTTTCTGATCTGATAATAATAATTAAAAAAAAAAAAGCAGATGAATAAGATAGAAATCAGGGACTTCGGATTGCAGAGAACGGACCAGTTAATCCTAGAAATTATTTTCTAGAATTAAATAATATGAAATGCTATTGGTATAAACAGGTCTCTTTTTTTGGCTTAACAGTAGAGATTAGACAGAAGTTTAAAAACAAAAAAAAAGAAAAAGAAAAAAGGTAAAAAGAGAAACGAAGAAGGGCAGCTGAGCACCAAAGTCCACTGACAGCCTGCAGGAGACTGACACCTCAGTTTTATTTGTATTCTTAAAATCTATTCCTGCTGCCAAGGCTACCGAGTTGATCTGCACTATTTACAGCACAAGAAGCCAGAGCCCAACACAACTGCAGCACTGCCAGACCTGGAGGTGAAGGCACTGCTTTGTTAGGGGCATTCCCATGCCTGAATCCTCAGTAAATGAAGAAAATCACCAATGGCAACTAACTTTGAATAAACACAAAGCACATTTCAATGGCCAGCTGAAGTGCCCCGAGGAGACAGACATTAACCACCCTCACCCTCACCCTCGGGACAGCCCGAGASAGTTTTGTGTCCACATTTGACAGTTCTTCCCTTGAATGTCGTTTGGTTTGTTAAAACTCAGAGGCTTAAAATAACAGTGCCCAGTGTAGTTATTAAACCCAAAAATAGCCCTTTAACAATTGTTGAATTTATTTCCCACTGTCATGTCCCAAGACTTTTATCTTAGGTCAGAACAAAAGAATTCCAGCCTCCTGCCCGTGTTAGATAGAGAGAGATTTTGAAATGACATAAGGACAACAATTATATGTTGGGAGGTTATTTATGAAGAACAGGAAGTTCAGGGGAGGAGGGGAGAGGGAAAGAAGTCAARTTGCTTTCCAAGAATAGGAAGAAAAACTTTATAAAACCAGTATACTTTGCCATTTTATCTTTGCTTCTCTCCCAAGACCRAAGATCTTGCATTGTGACTTTATGACAATTGGATTTGTATCTAGAAAATTAAAATGGCATTATTCTCCAAAATTACAAAACTACAAAATCTAAAATTAAAAAAACCAAACAAAACTAAAGTATTTGTCAACTCAACTGCAAGATACATAAAATGCTACCTGCCAGCACCAGTTGGCTTGTTCTCCCAGGATACAAAGGCTTCCAAACAAGCATGGCATGCTTGAAAGATTCCTGTAATAGATTCACCACAGCAGACAAGTTTAGCAGGACCTGAGCAAATACAGAGATCACCATTTCAGAAATCAGATAAAGGAACCGATTCCTTCAAAGGTCTGCGCTACAGTTTCAGTTCATTATCTACCAGAAGGCAAAAATAAAATAGACCTTCAAAACAGCCTATCAAACCAACACTGGCGTTTTCAGGAAGGAGTCATTTTACCTACACTACGGGACTGGGCTTAAGCAGATCCCACCCTCGGAGGCAGCCAGGGGGCAAAAATACAGAAGGGGCAATTCCACCCTGTCAGGAAGAGGAGTTGCTCTTTCCATTCTCTGTGGTCATAGAGTTTGTCTTTTCCAGACTGGGAGGTTGGAATTGATCATATATAAGTTGTTGTTGTTAACTTACAGTTCTGGCTTTAGATATTGCTTCAGTACAAGCTATTTTTATTACATCTCCTCAACGATAAATTAAAATTTATTTAAAATAAGGTTTAAAGCACTCCTCCAATATAGAAGAAACTTTTTTTTGAAGTACTTTGTCCCCCAGAGCTCCGATAAGGTTATGTAACCAGACATGCATTTGTTAGCATAYAGAAACCAAGAAGCCTTTTGTCTCAGTTATTTTCTAAATTTTTTTTTTGTGTAAAATGCTGACACATTTGGTAGGTGCCAACAGGTTGAGTAATCCAACACTCAGCTCTCTTTTCACTACCTACCATTACTTTCACAGCATGAAGACTGGTTTTTTGTCAAAGATAAATGAGAGTTCCATATGACAACACATTTTCCCCCACTAACTCCAACAGCTGTAACCTGAAAACAGAAAAAAAAAATAAAAATAGAGTTAATTGCCAAGTTAACCCCACAAACTTTTATTCATTTAGCATTTAAAACAGTGACTCTGCACCACATAATTTTGTTTCTTATGCTCTTCTCTCCCTCCTTTTCTTGTCAGTACAAAACACATACCCTGCATACTTAGAATCTGGTATATTCCCAGTTAAATCGTAGAACATGGCAGCATCCAAGCATCTACAATTACCTGCACTGAGACATAAATGGATCATCGTTTATCAGTCACTTTGCTTATGCAAAGTAGGCATTACAAATCACACAAATGATAGGAGGAGTGTGTGCAGAAGGTCTCTAGGAGATAAAAATCTATGTGGATCTTAGGCAGAAAAGATGCTTTTAACCTGAAAAACCCAAAAGTACCCCACAGCTGTCTCCGAGAAACTACAGCGTGTCAAATTCAGCTTTGCTTTCCCTTAGATCATCTCTCTTGGAAGGGCTGTAGATGTGGGGGTTTTTTCCTTGCAATTTAAGCTTTTCTTAAAGCTGGGCTAGGAAGAAACTGAGACTGCACATGTACACCTTTGACTAGAATTTCCTAGAGAAAACAGCTTCATCTGAGAAGCTTGTGAGGAAGATGTTCAAATCAATGGCTTCCCTGCTTCCTATGCCTTTTCCCCCCACCGTGACTGCACTTCATTTACTTGTATTAACAGCACAGATGAGAGCCAACATAAGCAAAGGAATTTAAAAAGCTGTGATGTTTCATATCCCATTACTCAAAGTGCTAYATGCCAACCCAAGCCAACAGCCCTCTACTAGATGCGAGGGAACTAAAATAAGATCTTGCACACTGGATGTCAGGTAGGAGTGAACATTTGTGAAAGCTCCTGTAAAACAGGTACTGCATCACGAGTGGCAAAAATTCCTTCCCGGGGAGATTCCAGCAGGGACAAGATTGCAGACCCTGGAATTAGGTTTTCAGGTGCTGTGCAGTCTGTGGGCATCCGACCCAAGGGCACAGCCCCCCCACACACATGTACTTTGGAAATATAAGCCTTGAAATGTGTGCTCTGTTTTGCTAAAGAACTCAGTGTTCAGCAGCTTGCAATAGGTGGTGTTCTTAGTGTGCACTCAAAAATAAACCAAAATTAGGCTCTTTATGAGTTTGGGGGTTAGTGKTTTTTGGGTTTTGTTTTGGTTTTTGGGGGATGGGTTTTTTAAGATGTATAAGGGAATTCTAGTGGCAAGCACTTTACATTATTAGACCACACTAATTGTCTTACCACTGAATACAATGAAAAATTAATTAATTTTATCTGGAATAAGAAAAATTATTGGTGATTCAAGATGAGACAACACAAATACTGTAGCCTTACAAAAATGATGTGTATGGACATTCAGGTGAAAAAAAGCCCCACAAATACTCTACTCATAGAAATGAAAGATAAGTTCAACATTTGCACACTTCTTTTTACAAAATCAAAAGAGCAAAGGAGTAACTTTCAAATGACACTCCACATTCTTCAGCAAAAAAAAGTTACCAAAGGACAAATTTAATACTGACCATTAAACAGAGTAAAGGTTCCGCCTTTCTTCAGATAAGCACTGGAAACGCCACACATAATCAATCTCTCAGTGAGCTTATTCTTTGGAAAGGGAACTCCTCGTTCCTCAAAGGTACCATGTTCTGTTGTGTGCCCACAGGTCAGTGTCCTCACCTGCCTCCCAGCCTGGCAGCTGAGCAACAGGGCTTTYGAAACACAAATGCAGACTGGACTGTAGGATATGAAATACCATAAAGCTAAATTCAGGGACTTGTCAGACACAGCAGGTCAAGTTACTGAGCAGCACAAATGGTTCTGTGTTTAAGAACCTGTCTTGAAAGAGACACCACGTGTGTCTTCCCTAGAACTCAGCTGCTGTTACTGTACACTGGGCTCGGTAACCAAAGCAAAGACACTGCCTGCTACCAGACTGTCAAACAACCTTGAGAGTTGGGCTGGAGATGGAAGGAGGGGTGAACAATTAACAATTTGCCTAACAAATGAGAACTGAATTTAAACAAAAGCCTGCCTTTTCCTCTGTTCCAAAACAGAGTAATAGAGAGGAGATTCAGAGATCCCTTTCTTCCATATTTGTGTTATCCAGTGCCTCCAGCGGTTTTAAATACCTGGAAGGTGGGGCCAGAGTTCAGGTCCTCAGCTTTTCTGGCCTGCATTAACTCTTAACATCTCCCCATTCCTTAGGGTGCCAGGCTGCRTGGCAGTATCCTCAGGCCAGCCCCAGCATCCTCACTGATACCAGCATTAGCCACTTCTGATTGTGCAGCCGTGGCATGGTATGAGTTGATGCAGTAGCTTTCCAGTCTCTCTCTAGTCCAGCCTTGTTAATCAACATGGATGTTGACAAACTGCAGCAAATGCCAATAAAATTTATTCAGTGTCTCCTAAGTCCTCTTGAAAACTGTGCACACGGAAATTCAGACATTTCACTCAGCTGCACCGCACAGCTGACACTGCAGAATAGTTTTTCAGAAAGGCAAAGGAAAACAAAATGCAGAACCTTCTCTTGGCAGATACAGGTCACAACTAAATGATTAAACAGAAAATGTTTGGTTTAACCAAGTTCTACTGCACAAGCCAGAGCGAAAGCTTCAGGACATCACCGGGGGGGGGAGCATATTAAAAATAAAAGCAGAGGAAGTGCCACAAATGCTTCCACTGCACCGAGCATCTCTGCGATTGGCTRGGGGAGCTGTTGCTACACAAACTCTGCCTGCTCCTACCACACGTAGTAAGCTCTGCTCCCTGTTACAACAGGCTAACGCACTGCAAGGCAAGCAGTCCCCAATTACTGTCCCCAAAGGCCATCCCACCTCAAGCTGAGAACAGGAACAAGTTTGCCTGAGATCCTAAAACTCCCTCAAATTCAGCTGTGTGCGGGCAGAAAATTGTAGTCTACAAACGTTTCATGCTGAGCCTAGCAAACTTCTGTTATATTAMTTCTCGTTTCCAAAGCAACAGAACATGGTCCAAATCCCTGCTGGGGTATTGTCCGATAAAAATCCCTTTAAAGTGTGTCATCATTGTAGAAGGAAGGCAGGGAGACAAAGGTGAAACAATTTCAAGAGGAACTAAACTGAAGGCAGCAAGTAAATTAAACCCTCTCCTAAAAGAAAACAAGCCTTAGGTTTACAACTAAAATACCATTACAGGGGGTTATTTTAGCTTTTTAAATAAGAAAAAAAAGGCTTCCCTTTGTGTGGGACCTGTGTATTAAAGTGAGCACTGACAAAACTGTACCTGAGGGTCTAAAAGTCTCACCCGTCCCAGGAGTGACTCTTTTTATTGGAAATCAAAGGTGTGCCCTAGCCTGGGGAAAAGTGCTGCAAAAATACCGGCTGCTTTAAGATATGAAATGGAAAAGCTAACATCCTACCTCTTCAGCTCCTATTCTAATGCAAAGCAGTGTTGAATTTGGAACAAAACTCAGAAACTTAATGAAATTAGCAGTTTTAATGTCCTGACGACTGATATACTGGAGCAAGCCCTGAAGGGTCCATGAGATTCAGTAATACACTGTGATCATAAAAAGTGGTATTAAAGTGAATGATCCCAAGAAACGGGCCAAGCTACTGAGAAAATTCCCTACATATAATTAAAAAGACTAAGTTAATGAGGATGTCTCATTAATTCAGGTCCATCAATAAAACAACTGTTACAGCTTTAGGTGTCATCTTCAAAACCAGCATTAATGTGAAAGTGTTCAGCAGAAAGTGGGACTTAAATAGCCAGCACTAAAACCTGATTCATTTGTAGTGAATGGGAAATTTCTTCCACAGTTACAAAAAGTTATTGGCCAAGAAGTCACAAGTYTTTCATCACAGAAGTCACTTACACATGGAAATTAGAAGATAAGCATTTTGGGGGAATTGCAACAATACACATGAGGTATATAAAATAAATAATTGCATGTAATGTTACCAATAAAGTGAATTCTGTAGTTATGCCTAATGCAAAATATCCAACAGAATTTTGTTTCCTTGAAAGTTGTGTTTCTACGTGAAGCATGGTTTGAACTCCACCAAAGGAAAAGAAGAAGCCCAGATCAGAACGTGGAACGTGGTGACACACACAAACAGCAAATCACGGAGGCAGCTCCAGCTAACCCTTCCCCTTCCTTACCACACCCACGGCACAGTGGAGGCAGGCGCTGGCACGGCACTCAGCTGCTTCCCTGCTCACTCCGGTGCCTGTGGCTACACAGACGGGCAGCTCCAGCAAACTCCCTGATGACCTAAAGAAATTCTGAAGAGAGAATCCAGTTTTAAGCATGGAACTGGAGAGGCCAATGATACCGTATTGCAAAGCAAACTATATTAGTGCATTAGCAAAGTAAACAATAATGGTTCTTCATTTTTGCTCAGCGGTATCTTAAATAAAACGTGAAAACATAATGCCTGTAAGACAACTGCAGTCTTTTTTCCTGGTGCAATCTGCAGCACTGACAGTTTTTGCAGAGAGCAGGCTCTTAACCACCATCACAAGAAGTGTGCGTGTGGTTTATTTTTTATTTTAAGGCACTGCTCTGCTCAAGTGTTTCAACACTTACCTGCCTTGGATGAAAAAAGTCAGCAAGTTACACAGAATTACCACTTCCCAGCTGAATCATGGAAACGGATGGTGCAATGCAAAATGAACTACCTGAAACCACTTTGTGGTTAAGATTTACCTCGTTATCTTGCATTGGACACAGGGTTACAACAAGCACATGCTCACTACCATCTCTTCTGACTAGCATCTGTTCTTTTAAATACAAGAACATCAGAAGCAAGTGGATAATACTTTTGTCTTTCCAAAGGCAACATGCATACCCAGGATTTGGACACAGGACATCACTACCATTAAGGCACAGCTACTTAAGAGCTGCTCTGTATTAACCCACAGAAAGTAGGCCATTAGTCAGCAGGAAACAGGAGCTAAACACAGGTTGCCACTGGAGTCTTATGTTAATGCATTTTACCTTTCTGTTTTCAAGGAAATACGACTATGGGCTGTTCATTCAGTAACTACTTTCAACTACTGTGCTGAATACACAAAAATTTAAGTAACTCAGTAGCATGGCCAAGCCCTCAAGAATTAAGTGTCCTAATGGTTTGAATGGTATTCTCACTCATCAGTCACATCAAAAAGTTTTATCCCGATGCTAAGGTGCAGTAAGATGACTCTAGCAGCCAGGCTAGGCACAGATTTGACTGCTTCAAGTTTTAGAAGCTTCTTGGGAAGCCTGGACACTTGTTCAGTTAGTGAAGCCAGTCCAAACTCCGTGTTTCTATTTGAGTACTGTTGTACTCAGTCCAGCTGGATTAAAGCTAACTAGAGAGATGCCTTCTGAACATAGCAAAGTCATAGCCTCAGGCTCCTGGACCTGTAGGGAGGATGTCCTCACTCCCAAGCTGAACAAGCTATTTTTGGATTATACAAAATGGATGTCAACAGACCTGCTGTAATGAAATGCTGGTTAAAAACAGCACCTGTCTTCAGCAAAGAGATGGCTAGTGGTGGCTTCCACAGGTGTTCCTAAAATGCTGTGCTGCCCTAGTGATTTTTCCAAATGTTCTTCATGCATCAAGCTCTCTGGGGAAGGGAAGGGGAGACTGTGCACACGGCAGAGTGACATTAGGTGGAGGAGGAGAAGAAAACAGTATTACATAACAGAGAAGTGGCTTTTGCGTCTGGAAGCAACTGGTCTCTCTTTTTTCATCCTTCTTTTGTCACCGTCTTTCACATCCTCCYCCTTGCACTCCAAGGTCTGCAAGCCCTGTCTGGAAGCACAATGTCTCACAGTGACACTCGCTACAGTGCCAGTGTGACACACAGCACAGTGCCAGTGAGACACTCCACACAGTGGCAGCATGACACACACCACCAGTGTGACACAAAACACAGAGCTAGTGCAGAACTAGCGCAGAACTAGCGTAGAACTAGCGTGGCACGCAAAACGTTGCCAGTGTGACAGAACTGGGACACAGGGCAGGGCTGGTGGTGGGGGACACTCGGGGTCTCTGTGTGCAGCTGACACATGCCAGCTGAGGTGTAGAAAAACACAGCTGTCGGTGTAAACAAGTCAGTTTTTTATCCTGTGTGTACGCAGACCTTGGACCTGCAGAGTCGGCTGAAAGGCAAGCACATTGCTTTACCCCCATAATGGTGTGGGCAGGATGCAGCCGTGTAGGACTGGCTGCCTGGAATGCAGAGTGTTATAAATGAATTTTGGTATGTGGTTTTCGCATTCAATAAAGAATTAATCGGTGGGAGGGAAAGAGTTGATKATAATTAGGATAGTTTGTTTAAAGTTATTAGTGGACTTGGTGGTTACAGTTAATCTTAATTGTTTGCTCATTAATAAGTTCAGGGATTCAACGTTTAAAATGTTTTATTATTAAAATGAGTTGCTGAGTTTACCTCATATAATTGAATGTAGAACTTTCCAGAGCCCAATGAAGTTAAGGTGACGGGCGGGCGTTCAGTGGGGAATTAACATAAGGGRATAAGACAAGGAGCAGCATTGGATGGACGGTGGGCCAACAGGAGGACCCGAGACAGCGATCCCACGGAAAGGAGCCAATCAAGATACCCAAGACATCAACGAGCCAATCCCAAGAGACTTTGGTGGGAGGAGGAATGGGCGGTCTAGGGGCGGGGTTTTGGCTATAAAAGGTATCGGCCAGAGGTTGTCGGTGTGTCTCTGACCGCATCTGTTCACGGCTCGGTACCCAGCGCTGCCTTGTGTTTTGTGCTAGGGAGAGTAGCGTAGTGGTTTGCAATCGTCTATGTTTCGGTTAATTGGTTCAGGGTTTAATAAATTAATGAAATTATCACGATTGTGACCTTGTTTCTCATACAGAGCATGGACACAGAAAATCAAATCTCCATGAACAGAGCCCGGTCGAAAAAAAAACCGAAAAGAGCAGAACGAGGGAGCGATACTAAAAGAAATGTTCGCTATTCCCGCCCTGAGATCCCTTCCTCCAGCGCGGGCGCTGGGGCCGCCCCGAGGGAAAGCCGCCATGGAGCAGGGCTGGGGCTCAGATACCTCAGGGAAACTTGCCATGGAGCCGGGCTTGGGCTGCCACACATCAGGGAAAGCCGCCATGGAGCGGGGCTGGGGCTGCCACACTTCGGGGAAACCTGCCATGGAGCTGGGCTGGGGGTGCCACATGTCAAGGAATGTCCTGCCATGGAGCGGGGCTGGGGCTGGGGCTGCCACATTTCGGCGAAACCTGGCATGGAGCCGGGTTGGGGCTGCCACATCTCGGGGAAAGCCGCTGTGGAGCGGGGCTGGAGTTGTCACACCTCAAGGAATGCTCTGCCATGGAGTGGGGCTGGGGCTGCCACACTTCGGGGAAACCTGCCATGGAGCCGGGTTGGGGCTGCCACATCTCGGGGAAACGTGTCATGGAGTCGGGTTGGGGCTGCCACACCTCGGGGAAAGCCGGCATGGAGGCGGGGTGGGGCTCCGCCACCTCAGAGAAACCCGCCATGGAGCCGGGTTGGGGCTCCGCCACCTCAGGGAAACTCGCCATGGAGCCAGACTGGGGCTGCCACACCTCGGGGAAAGCCGCTACGGAGCGGGGCTGGGGCTGCCACACCACAAGGAATACCCTGCCATGGAGCCGGGTTGGAGCTGCCACACTTAAAGGAATGCCCTGCCATGGAGCGGGGCTGGGGCTGCCACATCTCGGGGAAACCTGGCATGGAGCCGGGTTGGGGCTGCCACATCTCGGGGAAAGCCGCTGTGGAGCGGGGCTGGGGCTGCCACACCTCGGGGAAACCTGGCATGGAGCYGGGCTGGGGCTGCCACATCTCAGGGAAACCCACCATGACAGCCCTCTCTCGCCTCCTCCTCCCACCCCAGCTTTGATGTATTTGATTTTTCGTTTAATGCCTATCAAAGTAGGCTAGAAAGATTAATCTGTACTGAAATCGTTTAGTGCAGTTAATAGTATGCTTTGGGTCTCTTCAGCCCACGATGTGTAGCAGTTACCAGGCGTAAAGGTTTGAATCACAGGAAAGCAGGATTTCAGAATAAAAATGCTGCAGGGATTGTTAGGAGAGAAGAAAAGCGTGCAGCAGTAGTAAGGCCAAATACTGCCAGTATGTGCCATTTATTAAAATTTGGGAGGTCGTCCTAGCCTCAGAAAGGATTATGCACCACAGAGACCAGTTCGATTTAAGATCTTCACAAACCAGCATGACATACAAGAGTGTTGAAAAATTGAGTTTAGATAGCAAGGATAAAGCCTGTTACCGCTAAACTTACTTCTTCATGGTTGCCAAAGAATATGTGAAAAAAATAACAATTTTTTAATGTGTGCCTTCAATAATGCAAAATTCATTCTGAAGACACGAAAAAACAATGAAAATAGGACACAGGCAAACTTCACAAGGCAAAGAGAAAAAAACAAAATTTAGAGAACTTTAGAAAAAATAGTTTTTCATCTGCACCTTCTCAGTAGTTGCCTATTTGCTATTTGAAGTTTTGTTCTCTTACTTGTCTCTCAAAGCAGGGCACTTTTCAGCTTTATTGTTTGAGTGGTGTATTTACTCAATCGTTGACTTGCCATTTAAGATGCGGTTTACCTGAAAGACACAACAAGCTTTGTTGGTGTTCCTCTGGGTCCGAGGTCATTGAAGTGTGCTCAAGCCCTGAACCTTAACAAGGAAGTTCTAGCAACAAGTACTTTCATAACACCTGGTTTCGAGCTCGTAAATTGCTATGTGTGTCCCAGGTTAAATGTCCCTTCTTATTGATTAGGCTTGAAAGTATGTAAAATTCAAGCATTAAAGAACATCCTTTATTCAGGAAATGCCACCTATTGCACGTTTTGCAACAGCTCCGCGCCCGCGTTTTCCTGACTGCCAGAACGTTCCCGGTGCCATTCCGGGGCTCAGGGCGCTCCCTTGTGGCCGAGTGCGGCCATGACGGGGGCGGAGGGAGGAGCTGGAGAGCGAGGGCGGGAAGGCAGGGGCGGGGCGGTGCTTGCCCAGACCCGAGTTCGCTGTGTGCCCTTCGGAGCATTCTCGCCGCGCTTTTTGGAGCGGTGCATATGTTTTGTGGGCTCTGGGAGAAGAATGTAGGCGCTGCTGGGTGCCAGCCCCCAGCTCTGCCTTCAGGGCGAGGCTGCAACGCCATGGCACTGCCCGGGCCGCTCGGAAGAGCCCCACTGGCAGTGCCGACACGTGAGAGAAACCCCCGCCATGGCACCGCCGGGCCCGCTCCTGACCCGGGGCCGATCCTGCCTGCCTTGGTTGCACGTCCCAGCACTTGCTGCTGTTCTCAGGTTCCTGTTGTGCCAGGTTCTGTACCGAACAGATGCATTTGGGAACCGACATAGCTGGCGGGGTAGCGGTTTCGCCAGGGGTCTGTCCCCGATGCTGTGTCCCGGCGCCTGGGCCTCGGAGCCACTGGTCCCGTCCTTTGGTTCCTGTCACGGCAACTCATCGAATGGCAGGGACGGCCTGTGACAAAGCTGCAGGGAGTCCCACGAGCAACTCACCAGGCAGAACACATGGGCACAGAGCCCCAGCCTCTCCCGCTTGTCGCCGCAGGTGTCCAGGTCAGCCTCTGCCCGGCGACCCAGCAGGCACGCTGCAGGGGACAGAGCCAATGGCAGCGGGCATGAGCACCTCTGCCCTCGGGGCTCCTAGCCTGCAGCATCAGCCCCAAGGGCTGCTCTCTGGCTGATGGGCAGGGCTGGAGGCCTGGGACAGCACGGCACATTGTGGGTACGGGGGTCTTGACAGCTCTCCCCAGGGCCAGCTGGGCCCTGCTTGGGAAAGGAGGAGACTCCCAGCCCTGGCATGGCTGGGCAGCTCCTGCCTCCGCCTGCCTCTGCTCTGGGCCCCATGCTGGCCACCCCGACAGTCCCTGTGCCAGGCTGCAGGAGGGTTGCTTTGCTCCCACCTGGCTCCCTGCCATCCGGGTCCTCCTGACCCTGCTGGTGGGAGCGGTTTCGGCTGCGGGATGTCCCCATTGCTGTCTCCCGGCACCTGGGCCTCGGAGCACTTGGTCCCGTCCTTAGGCTCCTGTCACAACAACTCCTCGACCGGACAGGTGCATTTGGGGCCCGGCGTTGCTGGCTGTAGTGGTTTTGGCTGCGGGATATCCCTGATGCTGTCTCCTGGCACCTGGGCCTCTGAGCGCTTGGTCCTGTGTTTCGGCTCTCTGCAAGGCTGTTTTTATTATCAACTTCTCAAAGAACTGTTTTACTGAGCCTGCTCCCTCCGTATACCGGCATTTCACCAATTCAACTCAGGCGAAATTGAAGGAACAACCGCTGGTGTTGATCAAGGATCCAGAGAGCCATCATGTACTGGGGCCCCTTCCTGTTTATCATCTGGGGGATGGGATATGCTTTTGTCTCCACACCATGAGGACCAAAGTGGGTGCTGGGTAAGCGCGTGAAGCCATGCCTAGGACCATCGTGGGCAGCTTTCAAAGAGACCGGAGACAGCTCACCTGACTGAGATAATGAAACGCAAAAAGACGAGACCAGTGCCACCTGGAGGTGACGTCGGCGCAGGAAGGCAGTCCATGTTTACAGCCTTAATAGCATCACTTCCAGGCAGTTTTCATTTCCCTGATTTTTCTGCTATGTGCTTTCCCTCCCCATAATCCTTCCACTTACCTCGCACCCCATATCTACTTCATTTTCTTTTCAAGAGGGGGGATTGAAAGGGGAAAAGGAATGAGAGCGTGAGAGCAAGAGAGAACGATTTTGATTTGATTATTAATGACTTTGATTTAATCCCACAGAAAGCCTCTCCGAACCCCCACACATCACCATCGCCATTGCCAGAATGAGTTGTCACCTTTGCTTCCTTTTGCTCTGTCTGGTCTGCTGGATCACCTCAACACCTGAGGTCATCGTGTGGATTGTCCCGTCTGGGTCACCTCAGCCAGAGACTTGCGTCTGGGTTGAGGGTGATGTGGCAACACACAACCGGAGAATCCACGCGACCATCCAGCAAATCAAAAAGCACACCAAAGAACTACAGACCGAAGGAAGCACCAACTGGATTGATGGAATCTGGCAATGGCTAACACCCCTACTTGCCCTGATGATTTTTATTATTTTATGCTTCTTTTGTTGTCTTAAATGTTTCTTTGATTATCTCAGAAGGTATTTAGTCAAGCCTAGGGAAGGGACCTACTTTCCTTTAAACAAAGAAAGGGGAGATGTTGTAGTGGCTAAGGCCACTGCGGGAGATGCTGCGGTTGTGGAGCTGGCATCTCGTGAGTCCGATGGGCTGGAGGGCCCCAGAGCCATAGAAGTCCCTTGGTGGGAAGGCTCTGAGGTTAAAGTCTCCCCCTTGGTTATGGTGAGGAGGAAGCCTCTCCCATAAGGTCTTGTTGTGTTATGTTAATATTCCCTTGTTCGTTGGGCTGTTGGCTTGTCATTCTTCTTATAAGGTTAAGTTCTAGAAGCTTCTCCTTTACTCGATGCCCCACTGGTTCTGTTTCCCTGCTTCTCCCCTGGCCTACCCCTATTGGTTTATGTTTTGTAACCCCCTCTTCTCTCCGCCCCCTGGCCCTCACCTGATTGCACCCTGATGTTTTCTCCGCCCCTTTTACCCCTAGGATATAATGCCTGGACCCTTTGTTGTCTGTGTTCTTCATCTCTGGACTCCTTCGTGTGATTAAACTCCTTGGAACTCTATACGAAGAGCCCCTCTCTATTCTCTGCCTCCAGTGACGCCTGAACCAAACGGGGGTGTGTGTAAGTGCTTGCAGGGTGTTGGGGGTTTTGCCCAGGCACACCCAATGACACGGTCGCTGGTGTGCTTGTGTATGAGTGTTTGTGCGGGCACCGAAGCTGAACGCAGCATGCTTTAGGGGATGGTGTGGCTCTTCACCCCAAGTACCGTCTTCACGCCGCGTCACACAGGAGCAGTTCTCAGGGCCTGGGGAAGCAAAGAGGTAGATGGCGCTGAGGACAAAGCGTCCACGGCACGGGATGGTCTGGCCAAGCTCTTCTTCTGGGGGCTTCTGCTTTGAGCCCTTGCTGAGACACGGGTTCCCTGCAGAGCCCCAGGGTACAGCTTCCCAACTTACCCGTCTTCCTCTGCCTCCCACCTGCCTCCTGGAAATAGGCAYGCACTGGCATTGCAGCAGCTGTGCCTCTCTCCTAGTGCAGCAAAGGCATCGTTGTGCTCCCATGATGGGTGCCTCAAAGAGACAGGAAAACTGATGAACTCCCCAGCGCTGCCCCCGCATCAGGCAGCTGCASGGTGGCCCTGCTCTTCCCCCTTGCTCAGCCTGTGTTATTGTGACCTGACGACGGGAGAAGGCGGCCGACAGGACCAGGGCTCACGCAGGGCTGACCAGGGAGTAGTGCCCTCACGGCTCTGGGCCTGTTTTGCTTTCTCCCCATTCTTTTTTCTCTTGCAGAGACAGCGGCCGAGCACCTGAAGGAGACCACGGCGTTCCTGGGCCAGGACTCTCCAATGACAGGTGCTGTGTCAGGCAGGAAACAGGAGGCCCCTGATGCCAGGGAGCCAGGTGGGAGCACAGCAGCCCTCCTGCAGCCTGGCACAGGGACTGTTGGGGCGGCCAGCGTGGGGCCCAGAGCAGAGGAAGAAGCTGCCCAGCCATGCTGGGGCTGGGAGTCTCCCCCTTTCCCAAGAGGGACCCAGCTGTGCCGGGGGGCAGCTGTCGGGACCCCCGTACCCTCAGTGTGCCGTGCTGTCCCAGGCCTCCAGCCCTGCCCATCAGCCAGAGCAGCCCTTGGGGCCAGTGCTGCAGGCTAAGAGCCCCACAGAGGCGCTCATGCCCGCTGCCATTGGCTCTGTCCCCTGCAGCGTGCGTGCTGTGTCGCCRGGCAGAGGCTGACCCGGACACCTGCGGCGACAAACGGGAGAGGCTGGGRCTCTGTGCCCATGTGTTCTGCCTGGTGAGTTGCTCGTGGCACTCCCTCCAGCTTTGCGACGGGCCGTCCCTGCCATTCTCTCCTCATCAGCTGCTCACCTATTCTGCAGTATTTCGCCACCATCCAGTTCTGCCAAGCGGACGATCGTGTTGGACTCCTTGGTTTTCTTCCTCGGGATATCCAACGTGCCGTGAACCGGGCGGCACAGAAGGTGAGGGCCTGACATGGGCACGGACATTTGTGCCAGGCAAGGTTTGCCAGAGCTTAGCCCAGACCCCAAGAAAGAAAGGCCKGCCCTTCAAACCAGCGGTGGGACAAAAGTCTGGCTCCCAGCAGCTCCACRGAGGCTCCGGCACAGGAGCCTCRTCCACCAGGCGGGTCTKTGGGCTGTGACCCAGCAGCGGCCACATCCTGCACCCTGCCCRCAGCCGTGGGGCTSCCTGGGGAGGYTCCVAGGCTGCYGCTGATGGGGCTGCTTGGCTCTTCCCAGCACTGCTGCGTCTGTGGCCAGCGAGGGGCCACCATTATGTGCTGTGACGACGACTGCGGCAAATGGTTCCACCTGCCTTGTGCCAAGGAGGGTGGCTGTGTGACCCAATACATAAACCCATACAGGTACCTCCTCTCCCCTCCTGGCCACCACTGGGGAAGGACCCAGCACTTCTCACTTTGCCCATCCCTATTTCCCCCAGCTCCTACTGCCCCGAGCACCGCCCAGAGCAGGAAGTGGAGGCGACTCCGGAGCCSGGCAAAGAATGCCTTTTGTGCATGGAGCCTGTGGAGGACGCAAAGTCTTACAGCACCATGGTGTGCCCAGCGTGCAAAAGTGCCTGGTTCCACAGGGACTGCATCCAGGTAGGAGCCATATCTTCAGCCCAGGGGCACCGCTGGCGCTCAGCAGCACCAGGGCCTCGCTCACACTGCTTCTGTTTGCTCTGCAGGGGCAGGCCATATGTGCTGGTGCTTTATCCTTCCAGTGCCCGCTCTGCAGAGACAGTGAGGCATTTYTCATTGAAATGTTCACCTTGGGGATCCGAATCCCCTTCAGGTTGGTGTCCTTCTGCCKGGAAAGAGACAAAAGTGCAAGTACTGTGCCGTGCCTTGGCCTGCCCAAGAAGTTCTGTCCATGCCCTGTCCCGTGAGTCGGGGCTTCAGCTTCACGCAGTTCTTGGAAAAGGCTCCGGGGGCAGAGCAGGGACACCCTGCACCTCCGTGATGGCGGGGCAGGGAAGCTCATCAGCTTTTCCTTTCTCCATCAGAGAGCCAACATGGGAGGACGACGATGCCTTCGCTGAACTAGGAGAGAGGCACAGCTGGTGCAATGCCAGTTATTGCCTTTATCCAGGAGGCAGGGGGGAGGCAGAGGAAGAGGGGTAAGTTGGGAAGCTGCACCCTGGGGCTCTGCAGGGAACCCGTGTCTCAGCAAGGGCTCAAAGCAGAAGCCCCCAGAAGAAGAGCTCAGCCGGACAATCCCGTGCCATGGACCATTTGTCCTCAGCGCCATGAACTCCCTTGCTTCCCCAGGCCCTGGGAACTGGTCCTGTGCTCCTCCTGCGCTGCCGAGGGCACCCACAGGCGCTGCGCTGGCCTGAGAAACAGCACTACCAGCTGGGAGTGTGACACCTGTGCTGGTGTGAGCACTGGTATGGGGCTAAGCACCCGGGTACCCCTGGGCTGGGGCAGGGGCCAGGAGGGCCTG